>CANPUZ010000226.1:0-104236 GCA_947579665.1 Sympetrum striolatum
TCTCGCTTATTTGCAATGATAGCGCAAAACGAATGCTTGTTTAGTATCAACAATAATTATACCTACCACCAGAATTAATGGGGATCGATTTTGAGCAATTTTAAATTTGCGATTTTTCAAATTTTCAAACGCTTATACTCTCGCTTATTTGCAATGATAGCGCAAAACGAATGCTTATTTAGTATCAACAATAATTATACCTACCACCAGAATTAATGGGGATCGATTTTGAGCAATTTTAAATTTGCGATTTTTCAAATTTTCAAACGCTTATATCTCGCTTATTTGCAATGATAGCGCAAAACGAATGCTTATTTAGTATCAACAATAATTATACCTACCACCAGAATTAATGGGGATCGATTTTGAGCAATTTTAAATTTGCGATTTTTCAAATTTTCAAACGCTTATATCTCGCTTATTTGCAATGATAGCGCAAAACGAATGCTTATTTAGTATCAACAATAATTATACCTACCACCAGAATTAATGGGGATCGATTTTGAGCAATTTTAAATTTGCGATTTTTCAAATTTTCAAACGCTTATATCTCGCTTATTTGCAATGATAGCGCAAAACGAATGCTTATTTAGTATCAACAATAATTATACCTACCACCAGAATTAATGGGGATCGATTTTGAGCAATTTTAAATTTGCGATTTTTCAAATTTTCAAACGCTTATATCTCGCTTATTTGCAATGATAGCGCAAAACGAATGCTTATTTAGTATCAACAATAATTATACCTACCACCAGAATTAATGGGGATCGATTTTGAGCAATTTTAAATTTGCGATTTTTCAAATTTTCAAACGCTTATATCTCGCTTATTTGCAATGATAGCGCAAAACGAATGCTTATTTAGTATCAACAATAATTATACCTACCACCAGAATTAATGGGGATCGATTTTGAGCAATTTTAAATTTGCGATTTTTCAAATTTTCAAACGCTTATATCTCGCTTATTTGCAATGATAGCGCAAAACGAATGCTTGTTTAGTATCAACAATAATTATACCTACCACCAGAATTAATGGGGATCGATTTTGAGCAATTTTAAATTTGCGATTTTTCAAATTTTCAAACGCTTATATCTCGCTTATTTGCAATGATAGCGCAAAACGAATGCTTATTTAGTATCAACAATAATTATACCTACCACCAGAATTAATGGGGATCGATTTTGAGCAATTTTAAATTTGCGATTTTTCAAATTTTCAAACGCTTATATCTCGCTTATTTGCAATGATAGCGCAAAACGAATGCTTATTTAGTATCAACAATAATTATACCTACCACCAGAATTAATGGGGATCGATTTTGAGCAATTTTAAATTTGCGATTTTTCAAATTTTCAAACGCTTATATCTCGCTTATTTGCAATGATAGCGCAAAACGAATGCTTATTTAGTATCAACAATAATTATACCTACCACCAGAATTAATGGGGATCGATTTTGAGCAATTTTAAATTTGCGATTTTTCAAATTTTCAAACGCTTATATCTCGCTTATTTGCAATGATAGCGCAAAACGAATGCTTATTTAGTATCAACAATAATTATACCTACCACCAGAATTAATGGGGATCGATTTTGAGCAATTTTAAATTTGCGATTTTTCAAATTTTCAAACGCTTATATCTCGCTTATTTGCAATGATAGCGCAAAACGAATGCTTATTTAGTATCAACAATAATTATACCTACCACCAGAATTAATGGGGATCGATTTTGAGCAATTTTAAATTTGCGATTTTTCAAATTTTCAAACGCTTATATCTCGCTTATTTGCAATGAAAGCGCAAAACGAATGCTTATTTAGTATCAACAATAATTATACCTACCACCAGAATTAATGGGGATCGATTTTGAGCAATTTTAAATTTGCGATTTTTCAAATTTTCAAACGCTTATATCTCGCTTATTTGCAATGATAGCGCAAAACGAATGCTTATTTAGTATCAACAATAATTATACCTACCACCAGAATTAATGGGGATCGATTTTGAGCAATTTTAAATTTGCGATTTTTCAAATTTTCAAACGCTTATATCTCGCTTATTTGCAATGATAGCGCAAAACGAATGCTTATTTAGTATCAACAATAATTATACCTACCACCAGAATTAATGGGGATCGATTTTGAGCAATTTTAAATTTGCGATTTTTCAAATTTTCAAACGCTTATATCTCGCTTATTTGCAATGATAGCGCAAAACGAATGCTTATTTAGTATCAACAATAATTATACCTACCACCAGAATTAATGGGGATCGATTTTGAGCAATTTTTAATTTGCGATTTTTCAAATTTTCAAACGCTTATATCTCGCTTATTTGCAATGATAGCGCAAAACGAATGCTTATTTAGTATCAACAGTAATTATACCTACCACCAGAATTAATGGGGATCGATTTTGAGCAATTTTAAATTTGCGATTTTTCAAATTTTCAAACGCTTATATCTCGCTTATTTGCAATGATAGCGCAAAACGAATGCTTATTTAGTATCAACAATAATTATACCTACCACCAGAATTAATAAGGATCGATTTTGAGCAATTTTAAATTTGCGATTTTTCAAATTTTCAAACGCTTATATCTCGCTTATTTGCAATGATAGCGCAAAACGAATGCTTATTTAGTATCAACAATAATTATACCTACCACCAGAATTAATGGGGATCGATTTGAGCAATTTAAAATTTGCGATTTTTCAAATTTTCAAACGCTTATATCTCGCTTATTTGCAATGATAGCGCAAAACGAATGCTTGTTTAATATCAACAATAATTATACCTACCACCAGAATTAATGGGGATCGATTTTGAGCAATTTTAAATTTGCGATTTTTCAAATTTTCAAACGCTTATATCTCGCTTATTTGCAATGATAGCGCAAAACGAATGCTTATTTAGTATCAACAGTAATTATACCTACCACCAGAATTAATGGGGATCGATTTTGAGCAATTTTAAATTTGCGATTTTTCAAATTTTCAAACGCTTATATCTCGCTTATTTGCAATGATAGCGCAAAACGAATGCTTATTTAGTATCAACAGTAATTATACCTACCACCAGAATTAATGGGGATCGATTTTGAGCAATTTTAAATTTGCGATTTTTCAAATTTTCAAACGCTTATATCTCGCTTATTTGCAAAGATAGCGCAAAACGAATGCTTATTTAGTATCAACAGTAATTAAACCTACCACCAGAATTAATGGGAATCGATTTTGAGCAATTTTAAATTTGCGATTTTTCAAATTTTCAAACGCTTATATCTCGCTTATTTGCAATGATAGCGCAAAACGAATGCTTATTTAGTATCAACAATAATTATACCTACCACCAGAATTAATGGGGATCGATTTTGAGCAATTTAAAATTTGCGATTTTTCAAATTTTCAAACGCTTATATCTCGCTTATTTGCAATGATAGCGCAAAACGAATGCTTATTTAGTAACAACAATAATTATACCTACCACCAGAATTAATGGGGATCGATTTTGAGCAATTTTAAATTTGCGATTTTTCAAATTTTCAAACGCTTATATCTCGCTTATTTGCAATGATAGCGCAAAACGAATGCTTATTTAGTATCAACAATAATTATACCTACCACCAGAATTAATAGGGATCGATTTTGAGCAATTTTAAATTTGCGATTTTTCAAATTTTCAAACGCTTATATCTCGCTTATTTGCAATGATAGCGCAAAACGAATGCTTATTTAGTATCAACAATAATTATACCTACCACCAGAATTAATGGGGATCGATTTTGAGCAATTTAAAATTTGCGATTTTTCAAATTTTCAAACGCTTATATCTCGCTTATTTGCAATGATAGCGCAAAACGAATGCTTGTTTAGTATCAACAATAATTATACCTACCACCAGAATTAATGGGGATCGATTTTGAGCAATTTAAAATTTGCGATTTTTCAAATTTTGAAACGCTTATATCTCGCTTATTTGCAATGATAGCGCAAAACGAATGCTTATTTAGTATCAACAATAATTATACCTACCACCAGAATTAATAGGGATCGATTTTGAGCAATTTTAAATTTGCGATTTTTCAAATTTTCAAACGCTTATATCTCGCTTATTTGCAATAATAGCGCAAAACGAATGCTTATTTAGTATCAACAATAATTATACCTACCACCAGAATTAATGGGGATCGATTTTGAGCAATTTAAAATTTGCGATTTTTCAAATTTTGAAACGCTTATATCTCGCTTATTTGCAATGATAGCGCAAAACGAATGCTTATTTAGTATCAACAATAATTATACCTACCACCAGAATTCATGGGGATCGATTTTGAGCAATTTTAAATTTGCGATTTTTCAAATTTTCAAATGCTTATATCTCGCTTATTTTCAATGATTGCGCAAAACGAATGCTTATTTAGTATCAACAATAATTATACCTACCACCATAATTCATGGGGATCGATTTTGAGCAATTTAAAATTTGCGATTTTTCAAATTTTCAAACGCTTATATCTCGCTTATTTGCAATGATACAGCAAAACGAATGCTTTTTTAGTATCAACAATAATTATACCTACCACCAGAATTAATGGGGATCGATTTTGAGCAATTTAAAATTTGCGATTTTTCAAATTTTCAAACGCTTATATCTCGCTTATTTGCAATGATAGCGCAAAACGAATGCTTATTTAGTATCAACAATAATTATACCTACCACCAGAATTAATGGGGATCGATTTTGAGCAATTTAAAATTTGCGATTTTTCAAATTTTCAAACGCTTATATCTCGCTTATTTGCAATGATAGCGCAAAACGAATGCTTGTTTAGTATCAACAATAATTATACCTACCACCAGAATTAATGGGGATCGATTTTGAGCAATTTTAAATTTGCGATTTTTCAAATTTTCAAACGCTTATATCTCGCTTATTTGCAATGATAGCGCAAAACGAATGCTTATTTAGCATCAACAATAATTATACCTACCACCAGAATTAATGGGGATCGATTTTGAGCAATTTTAAATTTGCGATTTTTCAAATTTTCAAATGCTTATATCTCGCTTATTTTCAATGATAGCGCAAAACGAATGCTTGTTTAGTATCAACAATAATTATACCTACCAAGAGAATTAATGGGGATCGATTTTGAGCAATTTAAAATTTGCGATTTTTCAAATTTTCAAACGCTTATATCTCGCTTATTTGCAATGATAGCGCAAAACGAATGCTTGTTTAGCATCAACAATAATTATACCTACCACCAGAATTAATGGGGATCGATTTTGAGCAATTTTAAATTTGCGATTTTTCAAATTTTCAAACGCTTATATCTCGCTTATTTGCAATGATAGCGCAAAACGAATGCTTATTTAGCATCAACAATAATTATACCTACCACCAGAATTCATGGGGATCGATTTTGAGCAATTTAAAATTTGCGATTTTTCAAATTTTCAAACGCTTATATCTCGCTTATTTGCAATGATACAGCAAAACGAATGCTTATTTAGTATCAACAATAATTATACCTACCAAGAGAATTAATGGGGATCGATTTTGAGCAATTTAAAATTTGCGATTTTTCAAATTTTCAAACGCTTATATCTCGCTTATTTGCAATGATAGCGCAAAACGAATGCTTATTTAGTATCAACAATAATTATACCTACCACCAGAATTAATGGGGATCGATTTTGAGCAATTTTAAATTTGCGATTTTTCAAATTTTCAAACGCTTATATCTCGCTTATTTGCAATGATTGCGCAAAACGAATGCTTATTTAGTATCAACAATAATTATACCTACCACAAGAATTAATGGGGATCGATTTTGAGCAATTTTAAATTTGCGATTTTTCAAATTTTCAAACGCTTATATCTCGCTTACTTGCAATGATAGCGCAAAACGAATGCTTATTTAGTATCAACAATAATTATACCTACCACCAGAATTAATGGGGATCGATTTTGAGCAATTTTAAATTTGCGATTTTTCAAATTTTCAAACGCTTATATCTCGCTTATTTGCAATGATAGCGCAAAACGAATGCTTATTTAGTATCAACAATAATTATACCTACCACCAGAATTAATGGGGATCGATTTTGAGCAATTTTAAATTTGCGATTTTTCAAATTTTCAAACGCTTATATCTCGCTTATTTGCAATGATAGCGCAAAACGAATGCTTATTTAGTATCAACAATAATTATACCTACCACCAGAATTAATGGGGATTGATTTTGAGCAATTTTAAATTTGCGATTTTTCAAATTTTCAAACGCTTATATCTCGCTTATTTGCAATGATAGCGCAAAACGAATGCTTATTTAGTATCAACAATAATTATACCTACCACCAGAATTAATGGGGATCGATTTTGAGCAATTTAAAATTTGCGATTTTTCAAATTTTCAAACGCTTATATCTCGCTTATTTGCAATGATAGCGCAAAACGAATGCTTATTTAGTATCAACAATAATTATACCTACCACCAGAATTAATGGGGATCGATTTTGAGCAATTTTAAATTTGCGATTTTTCAAATTTTCAAACGCTTATATCTCGCTTATTTGCAATGATAGCGCAAAACGAATGCTTATTTAGTATCAACAATAATTATACCTACCACCAGAATTAATGGGGATCGATTTTGAGCAATTTTAAATTTGCGATTTTTCAAATTTTCAAACGCTTACATCTCGCTTATTTGCAATGATAGCGCAAAACGAATGCTTATTTAGTATCAACAATAATTATACCTACCACCAGAATTAATAGGGATCGATTTTGAGCAATTTTAAATTTGCGATTTTTCAAATATTCAAACGCTTATATCTCGCTTATTTGCAATGATAGCGCAAAACGAATGCTTATTTAGTATCAACAATAATTATACCTACCACCAGAATTAATGGGGATCGATTTTGAGCAATTTTAAATTTCCGATTTTTTAAATTTTCAAACGCTTATATCTCGCTTATTTGCAATGATAGCGCAAAACGAATGCTTATTTAGTATCAACAATAATTATACCTACCACCAGAATTAATGGGGATCGATTTTGAGCAATTTTAAATTTGCGATTTTTCAAATTTTCAAACGCTTATATCTCGCTTATTTGCAATGATAGCGCAAAACGAATGCTTATTTAGTATCAACAATAATTATACCTACCACCAGAATTAATGGGGATCGATTTTGAGCAATTTAAAATTTGCGATTTTTCAAATTTTCAAACGCTTATATCTCGCTTATTTGCAATGATAGCGCAAAACGAATGCTTATTTAGTATCAACAATAATTATACCTACCACCAGAATTAATGGGGATCGATTTTGAGCAATTTAAAATTTGCGATTTTTCAAATTTTCAAACGCTTATATCTCGCTTATTTGCAATGATAGCGCAAAACGAATGCTTATTTAGTATCAACAATAATTATACCTACCACCAGAATTAATGGGGATCGATTTTGAGCAATTTTAAATTTGCGATTTTTCAAATTTTCAAACGCTTATATCTCGCTTATTTGCAATGATAGAGCAAAACGAATGCTTATTTAGTATCAACAATAATTATACCTACCACCAGAATTAATGGGGATCGATTTTGAGCAATTTTAAATTTGCGATTTTTCAAATTTTCAAACGCTTATATCTCGCTTATTTGCAATGATAGCGCAAAACGAATGCTTATTTAGTATCAACAATAAATATACCTACCACCAGAATTAATGGGGATCGATTTTGAGCAATTTTAAATTTGCGATTTTTCAAATTTTCAAACGCTTATATCTCGCTTATTTGCAAAGATAGCGCAAAACGAATGCTTATTTAGTATCAACAATAATTATACCTACCACCAGAATTAATGGGGATCGATTTTGAGCAATTTTAAATTTGCGATTTTTCAAATTTTCAAACGCTTATATCTCGCTTATTTGCAATGATAGCGCAAAACGCATAATTATTTAGTATCAACAATAATTATACCTACCACCAGAATTAATGGGGATCGATTTTGAGCAATTTTAAATTTGCGATTTTTCAAATTTTCAAACGCTTATATCTCGCTTATTTGCAATGATAGCGCAAAACGAATGCTTATTTAGTATCAACAATAATTATACCTACCACCAGAATTAATGGGGATCGACTTTGAGCAATTTTAAATTTGCGATTTTTCAAATTTTCAAACGCTTATATCTCGCTTATTTGCAATGATAGCGCAAAACGAATGCTTATTTAGTATCAACAATAATTTTACCTACCACCAGAATTAATGGGGATCGATTTTGAGCAATTTTAAATTTGCGATTTTTCAAATTTTCAAACGCTTATATCTCGCTTATTTGCAATGATAGCGCAAAACGAATGCTTATTTAGTATCAACAATAATTATACCTACCACCAGAATTAATGGGGATCGATTTTGAGCAATTTTAAATTTGCGATTTTTCAAATTTTCAAACGCTTATATCTCGCTTATTTGCAATGATAGCGCAAAACGCATAATTATTTAGTATCAACAATAATTATACCTACCACCAGAATTAATGGGGATCGATTTTGAGCAATTTTAAATTTGCGATTTTTCAAATTTTCAAACGCTTATATCTCGCTTATTTGCAATGATAGCGCAAAACGAATGCTTATTTAGTATCAACAATAATTATACCTACCACCAGAATTAATGGGGATCGATTTTGAGCAATTTTAAATTTGCGATTTTTCAAATTTTCAAACGCTTATATCTCGCTTATTTGCAATGATAGCGCAAAACGAATGCTTATTTAGTATCAACAATAATTTTACCTACCACCAGAATTAATGGGGATCGATTTTGAGCAATTTTAAATTTGCGATTTTTCAAATTTTCAAACGCTTATATCTCGCTTATTTGCAATGATAGCGCAAAACGAATGCTTATTTAGTATCAACAATAATTATACCTACCACCAGAATTAATGGGGATCGATTTTGAACAATTTTAAATTTGCGATTTTTCAAATTTTCAAACGCTTATATCTCGCTTATTTGCAATGATAGCGCAAAACGAATGCTTATTTAGTATCAACAATAAATATACCTACCACCAGAATTAATGGGGATCGATTTTGAGCAATTTAAATTTGCGATTTTTCAAATTTTCAAACGCTTATATCTCGCTTATTTGCAATGATAGCGCAAAACGAATGCTTATTTAGTATCAACAATAATTATACCTACAACCAGAATTAATGGGGATCGATTTTGAGCAATTTTAAATTTGCGATTTTTCAAATTTTCAAACGCTTATATCTCGCTTATTTGCAATGATAGCGCAAAACGAATGCTTATTTAGTATCAACAATAATTATACCTACCACCAGAATTAATGGGGATCGATTTTTAGCAATTTTAAATTTGCGATTTTTCAAATTTTCAAACGCTTATATCTCGCTTATTTGCAATGATAGCGCAAAACGAATGCTTATTTAGTATCAACAATAAATATACCTACCACCAGAATTAATGGGGATCGATTTTGAGCAATTTTAAATTTGCGATTTTTCAAATTTTCAAACGCTTATATCTCGCTTATTTGCAAAGATAGCGCAAAACGAATGTTTATTTAGTATCAACAATAATTATACCTACCACCAGAATTAATGGGGATCGATTTTGAGCAATTTTAAATTTGCGATTTTTCAAATTTTCAAACGCTTATATCTCGCTTATTTGCAATGATAGCGCAAAACGCATAATTATTTAGTATCAACAATAATTATACCTACCACCAGAATTAATGGGGATCGATTTTGAGCAATTTTAAATTTGCGATTTTTCAAATTTTCAAACGCTTATATCTCGCTTATTTGCAATGATAGCGCAAAACGAATGCTTATTTAGTATCAACAATAATTATACCTACCACCAGAATTAATGGGGATCGATTTTGAGCAATTTTAAATTTGCGATTTTTCAAATTTTCAAACGCTTATATCTCGCTTATTTGCAATGATAGCGCAAAACGAATGCTTATTTAGTATCAACAATAATTTTACCTACCACCAGAATTAATGGGGATCGATTTTGAGCAATTTTAAATTTGCGATTTTTCAAATTTTCAAACGCTTATATCTCGCTTATTTGCAATGATAGCGCAAAACGAATGCTTATTTAGTATCAACAATAATTATACCTACCACCAGAATTAATGGGGATCGATTTTGAACAATTTTAAATTTGCGATTTTTCAAATTTTCAAACGCTTATATCTCGCTTATTTGCAATGATAGCGCAAAACGAATGCTTATTTAGTATCAACAATAAATATACCTACCACCAGAATTAATGGGGATCGATTTTGAGCAATTTAAATTTGCGATTTTTCTAATTTTCAAACGCTTATATCTCGCTTATTTGCAATGATAGCGCAAAACGAATGCTTATTTAGTATCAACAATAATTATACCTACAACCAGAATTAATGGGGATCGATTTTGAGCAATTTTAAATTTGCGATTTTTCAAATTTTCAAACGCTTATATCTCGCTTATTTGCAATGATAGCGCAAAACGAATGCTTATTTAGTATCAACAATAATTATACCTACCACCAGAATTAATGGGGATCGATTTTTAGCAATTTTAAATTTGCGATTTTTTAAATTTTCAAACGCTTATATCTCGCTTATTTGCAATGATAGCGCAAAACGAATGCTTATTTAGTATCAACAATAAATATACCTACCACCAGAATTAATGGGGATCGATTTTGAGCAATTTTAAATTTGCGATTTTTCAAATTTTCAAACGCTTATATCTCGCTTATTTGCAAAGATAGCGCAAAACGAATGCTTATTTAGTATCAACAATAATTATACCTACCACCAGAATTAATGGGGATCGATTTTGAGCAATTTTAAATTTGCGATTTTTCAAATTTTCAAACGCTTATATCTCGCTTATTTGCAATGATAGCGCAAAACTAATGCTTATTTAGTATCAACAATAATTATACCTACCACCAGAATTAATGGGGATCGATTTTGAGCAATTTTAAATTTGCGATTTTTCAAGTTTTCAAACGCTTATATCTCGCTTATTTGCAAGGATAGCGCAAAACGAATGCTTATTTATTATCAACAATAATTATACCTACCACCAGAATTAATGGGGATCGATTTTGAGCAATTTTAAATTTGCGATTTTTCAAATTTTCAAACGCTTATATCTCGCTTATTTGCAATGATAGCGCAAAACGAATGCTTATTTAGTATCAACAATAATTACACCTACCACCAGAATTAATGGGGATCGATTTTGAGCAATTTTAAATTTGCGATTTTTCAAATTTTCAAACGCTTATATCTCGCTTATTTGCAATGATAGCGCAAAACGAATGCTTATTTAGTATCAACAATAATTACACCTACCACCAGAATTAATGGGGATCGATTTTGAGCAATTTTAAATTTGCGATTTTTCAAATTTTCAAACGCTTATATCTCGCTTATTTGCAATGATAGCGCAAAACGAATGCTTATTTAGTATCAACAATAATTATACCTACCACTAGAATTAATGGGGATCGATTTTGAGCAATTTTAAATTTGCGATTTTTCAAATTTTCAAACGCTTATATCTCGCTTATTTGCAATGATAGCGCAAAACGAATGCTTATTTAGTATCAACAATAATTATGCCTACCACCAGAATTAATGGGGATCGATTTTGAGCAATTTTAAATTTGCGATTTTTCAAGTTTTCAAACGCTTATATCTCGCTTATTTGCAATGATAGCGCAAAACGAATGCTTATTTAGTATCAACAATAATTATGCCTACCACCAGAATTAATGGGGATCGAATTTGAGCAATTTTAAATTTGCGATTTTTCAAGTTTTCAAACGCTTATATCTCGCTTATTTGCAATGATAGCGCAAAACGAATGCTTATTTAGTATCAACAATAATTATACCTACCACCAGAATTAATGGGGATCGATTTTGAGCAATTTTAAATTTGCGATTTTTCAAATTTTCAAACGCTTATATCTCGCTTATTTGCAATGATAGCGCAAAACGAATGCTTATTTAGTATCAACAATAATTATACCTACCACCAGAATTAATGGGGATCGATTTTGAGCAATTTTAAATTTGCGATTTTTCAAATTTTCAAACGCTTATATCTCGCTTATTTGCAATGATAGCGCAAAACGGATGCTTATTTAGTATCAACAATAATTATACCTACCACCAGAATTAATAATGATCGATTTTGAGCAATTTTAAATTTGCGATTTTTCAAATTTTCAAACGCTTATATCTCGCTTATTTGCAATGATAGCGCAAAACGAATGCTTATTTAGTATCAACAATAAATATACCTACCACCAGAATTAATGGGGATCGATTTTGAGCAATTTTAAATTTGCGATTTTTCAAATTTTCAAACGCTTATATCTCGCTTATTTGCAAAGATAGCGCAAAACGAATGCTTATTTAGTATCAACAATAATTATACCTACCACCAGAATTAATGGGGATCGATTTTGAGCAATTTTAAATTTGCGATTTTTCAAATTTTCAAACGCTTATATCTCGCTTATTTGCAATGATAGCGCAAAACGCATAATTATTTAGTATCAACAATAATTATACCTACCACCAGAATTAATGGGGATCGATTTTGAGCAATTTTAAATTTGCGATTTTTCAAATTTTCAAACGCTTATATCTCGCTTATTTGCAATGATAGCGCAAAACGAATGCTTATTTAGTATCAACAATAATTATACCTACCACCAGAATTAATGGGGATCGATTTTGAGCAATTTTAAATTTGCGATTTTTCAAATTTTCAAACGCTTATATCTCGCTTATTTGCAATGATAGCGCAAAACGAATGCTTATTTAGTATCAACAATAATTATACCTACCACCAGAATTAATGGGGATCGATTTTGAACAATTTTAAATTTGCGATTTTTCAAATTTTCAAACGCTTATATCTCGCTTATTTGCAATGATAGCGCAAAACGAATGCTTATTTAGTATCAACAATAAATATACCAACCACCAGAATTAATTGGGATCGATTTTGAGAAATTTAAATTTGCGATTTTTCAAATTTTCAAACGCTTATATCTCGCTTATTTGCAATGATAGCGCAAAACGAATGCTTATTTAGTATCAACAATAATTATACCTACCACCAGAATTAATGGGGATCGATTTTGAGCAATTTTAAATTTGCGATTTTTCAAATTTTCAAACGCTTATATCTCGCTTATTTGCAATGATAGCGCAAAACGAATGCTTATTTAGTATCAACAATAATTATACCTACCACCAGAATTAATGGGGATCGATTTTTAGCAATTTTAAATTTGCGATTTTTCAAATTTTCAAACGCTTATATCTCGCTTATTTGCAATGATAGCGCAAAACGAATGCTTATTTAGTATCAACAATAAATATACCTACCACCAGAATTAATGGGGATCGATTTTGAGCAATTTTAAATTTGCGATTTTTCAAATTTTCAAACGCTTATATCTCGCTTATTTGCAAAGATAGCGCAAAACGAATGCTTATTTAGTATCAACAATAATTATACCTACCACCAGAATTAATGGGGATCGATTTTGAGCAATTTTAAATTTGCGATTTTTCAAATTTTCAAACGCTTATATCTCGCTTATTTGCAATGATAGCGCAAAACTAATGCTTATTTAGTATCAACAATAATTATACCTACCACCAGAATTAATGGGGATCGATTTTGAGCAATTTTAAATTTGCGATTTTTCAAGTTTTCAAACGCTTATATCTCGCTTATTTGCAATGATAGCGCAAAACGAATGCTTATTTAGTATCAAGAATAATTATACCTACCACCAGAATTAATAGGGATCGATTTTGAGCAATTTTAAATTTGCGATTTTTCAAATTTTCAAACGCTTATATCTCGCTTATTTGCAATGATAGCGCAAAACGAATGCTTATTTAGTATCAACAATAATTATATCTACCAACAGAATTAATGGGGATCGATTTTGAGCAATTTTAAATTTGCGATTTTTCAAATTTTCAAACGCTTATATCTCGCTTATTTGCAATGATAGCGCAAAACGAATGCTTATTTAGTATCAACAATAATTACACCTACCACCAGAATTAATGGGGATCGATTTTGAGCAATTTTAAATTTGCGATTTTTCAAGTTTTCAAACGCTTATATCTCGCTTATTTGCAATGATAGCGCAAAACGAATGCTTATTTAGTATCAACAATAATTATACCTACCACCAGAATTAATATGGATCGATTTTGAGCAATTTTAAATTTGCGATTTTTCAAATTTTCAAACGCTTATATCTCGCTTATTTGCAATGATAGCGCAAAACGAATGCTTATTTAGTATCAACAATAATTATACCTACCACCAGAATTAATGGGGATCGAATTTGAGCAATTTTAAATTTGCGATTTTTCAAGTTTTCAAACGCTTATATCTCGCTTATTTGCAATGATAGCGCAAAACGAATGCTTATTTAGTATCAACAATAATTATACCTACCACCAGAATTAATGGGGATCGATTTTGAGCAATTTTAAATTTGCGATTTTTCAAATTTTCAAACGCTTATATCTCGCTTATTTGCAATGATAGCGCAAAACGAATGCTTATTTAGTATCAACAATAATTATACCTACCACCAGAATTAATGGGGATCGATTTTGAGCAATTTTAAATTTGCGATTTTTCAAATTTTCAAACGCTTATATCTCGCTTATTTGCAATGATAGCGCAAAACGAATGCTTATTTAGTATCAACAATAATTATACCTACCACCAGAATTAATAATGATCGATTTTGAGCAATTTTAAATTTACGATTTTTCAAATTTTCAAACGCTTACATCTCGCTTATTTGCAATGATAGCGCAAAACGAATGCTTATTTAGTATCAACAATAATTATACCTACCACCAGAATTAATGGGGATCGATTTTGAGCAATTTTAAATTTGCGATTTTTCAAATTTTCAAACGCTTATATCTCGCTTATTTGCAATGATAGCGAAAAACGAATGCTTATTTAGTATCAACAATAATTATACCTACCACCAGAATTAATGGGGATCGATTTTGAGCAATTTTAAATTTGCGATTTTTCAAATTTTCAAACGCTTATATCTCGCTTATTTGCAATGATAGCGCAAAACGAATGCTTATTTAGTATCAACAATAATTATACCTACCACCAGAATTAATGGGGATCGATTTTGAGCAATTTTAAATTTGCGATTTTTCAAGTTTTCAAACGCTTATATCTCGCTTATTTGCAATGATAGCGCAAAACGAATGCTTATTTAGTATCAACAATAATTATACCTACCACCAGAATTAATGGGGATCGATTTTGAGCAATTTTAAATTTGCGATTTTTCAAATTTTCAAACGCTTATAATTCGCTTCTTTGCAATGATAGCGCAAAACGAATGCTTATTTAGTATCAACAATAATTATACCTACCACCAGAATTAATGGGGATCGATTTTGAGCAATTTTAAATTTGCGATTTTTCAAATTTTCAAACGCTTATATCTCGCTTATTTGCAATGATAGCGCAAAACGAATGCTTATTTAGTATCAACAATAATTATACCTACCACCAGAATTAATGAGGATCGATTTTGAGCAATTTTAAATTTGCGATTTTTCAAGTTTTCAAACGCTTATATCTCGCTTATTTGCAATGATAGCGCAAAACGAATGCTTATTTAGTATCATCAATAATTATACCTACCACCAGAATTAATGGGGATCGATTTTGAGCAATTTTAAATTTGCGATTTTTCAAATTTTCAAACGCTTATATCTCGCTTATTTGCAATGATAGCGCAAAACGAATGCTTATTTAGTATCAACAATAATTATACCTACCACCAGAATTAATGGGGATCGATTTTGAGCAATTTTAAATTTGCGATTTTTCAAATTTTCAAACGCTTATATCTCGCTTATTTGCAATGATAGCGCAAAACAAATGCTTATTTAGTATCAACAATAATTATACCTACCACCAGAATTAATAGGGATCGATTTTGAGCAATTTTAAATATGCGATTTTTCAAATTTTCAAACGCTTATATCTCGCTTATTTGCAATGATAGCGCAAAACGAATGCTTATTTAATATCAACAATAATTATACCTACCACCAGAATTAATGGGGATCGATTTTGAGCAATTTTAAATTTGCGATTTTTCAAATTTTCAAACTCTTATATCTCGCTTATTTGCAATGATAGCGCAAAACGAATGCTTATTTAGTATCAACAATAATTATACCAACCACCAGAATTAATTGGGATCGATTTTGAGCAATTTTAAATTTGCGATTTTTCAAGTTTTCAAACGCTTATATCTCGCTTATTTGCAATGATAGCGCAAAACGAATGCCTATTTAGTATCAACAATAATTATACCTACCACCAGAATTAATGGGGATCGATTTTGAACAATTTTAAATTTGCGATTTTGCAAATTTTCAAACGCTTATATCTCGCTTATTTGCAATGATAGCGCAAAACGAATGCTTATTTAGTATCAACAATAATTATACCTACCACCAGAATTAATGGGGATCGATTTTGAGCAATTTTAAATTTGCGATTTTTCAAATTTTCAAACGCTTATATCTCGCTTATTTGCAATGATAGCGCAAAACGAATGCTTATTTAGTATCATCAATAATTATACCTACCACCAGAATTAATGGGGATCGATTTTGAGCAATTTTAAATTTGCGATTTTTCAAATTTTCAAACGCTTATATCTCGCTTATTTGCAATGATAGCGCAAAACGAATGCTTATTTAGTATCAACAATAATTACACCTACCACCAGAATTAATAAGGATCGATTTTGAGCAATTTTAAATTTGCGATTTTTCAAATTTTCAAACGCTTATATCTCGCTTATTTGCAATGATAGCGCAAAACGAATGCTTATTTAGTATCAACAATAATTATACCTACCACCAGAATTAATTGGGATCGATTTTGAGCAATTTTAAATTTGCGATTTTTCAAATTTTCAAACGCTTATATCTCGCTTATTTGCAATGATAGCGCAAAACGAATGCTTATTTAGTATCAACAATAATTATACCTACCACCAGAATTAATGGGGATCGATTTTGAGCAATTTTAAATTTGCGATTTTTCAAATTTTCAAACGCTTATATCTCGCTTATTTGCAATGATAGCGCAAAACGAATGCATATTTAGTATCAACAATAATTATGCCTACCACCAGAATTAATGGGGATCGATTTTGAGCAATTTTAAATTTGCGATTTTTCAAGTTTTCAAACGCTTATATCTCGCTTATTTGCAATGATAGCGCAAAACGAATGCTTATTTAGTATCAACAATAATTATGCCTACCACCAGAATTAATGGGGATCGAATTTGAGCAATTTTAAATTTGCGATTTTTCAAGTTTTCAAACGCTTATATCTCGCTTATTTGCAATGATAGCGCAAAACGAATGCTTATTTAGTATCAACAATAATTATACCTACCACCAGAATTAATGGGGATCGATTTTGAGCAATTTTAAATTTGCGATTTTTCAAATTTTCAAACGCTTATATCTCGCTTATTTGCAATGATAGCGCAAAACGAATGCTTATTTAGTATCAACAATAATTATACCTACCACCAGAATTAATGGGGATCGATTTTGAGCAATTTTAAATTTGCGATTTTTCAAATTTTCAAACGCTTATATCTCGCTTATTTGCAATGATAGCGCAAAACGAATGCTTATTTAGTATCAACAATAATTATACCTACCACCAGAATTAATGGGGATCGATTTTGAGCAATTTTAAATTTACGATTTTTCAAATTTTCAAACGCTTATATCTCGCTTATTTGCAATGATAGAGCAAAACGAATGCTTATTTAGTATCAACAATAATTATACCTACCACCAGAATTAATGGGGATCGATTTTGAGCAATTTTAAATTTGCGATTTTTCAAATTTTCAAACGCTTATATCTCGCTTATTTGCAATGATAGCGCAAAACGAATGCTTATTTAGTATCAACAATAAATATACCTACCACCAGAATTAATGGGGATCGATTTTGAGCAATTTTAAATTTGCGATTTTTCAAATTTTCAAACTCTTATATCTCGCTTATTTGCAAAGATAGCGCAAATCGAATGCTTATTTAGTATCAACAATAATTATACCTACCACCAGAATTAATGGGGATCGATTTTGAGCAATTTTAAATTTGCGATTTTTCAAATTTTCAAACGCTTATATCTCGCTTATTTGCAATGATAGCGCAAAACGCATAATTATTTAGTATCAACAATAATTATACCTACCACCAGAATTAATGTGGATCGATTTTGAGCAATTTTAAATTTGCGATTTTTCAAATTTTCAAACGCTTATATCTCGCTTATTTGCAATGATAGCGCAAAACGAATGCTTATTTAGTATCAACAATAATTATACCTACCACCAGAATTAATGGGGATCGATTTTGAGCAATTTTAAATTTGCGATTTTTCAAATTTTCAAACGCTTATATCTCGCTTATTTGCAATGATAGCGCAAAACGAATGCTTATTTAGTATCAACAATAATTATACCTACCACCAGAATTAATGGGGATCGATTTTGAGCAATTTTAAATTTGCGATTTTTCAAATTTTCAAACGCTTATATCTCGCTTATTTGCAATGATAGCGCAAAACGAATGCTTATTTAGTATCAACAATAATTATACCTACCACCAGAATTAATGGGGATCGATTTTGAACAATTTTAAATTTGCGATTTTTCAAATTTTCAAACGCTTATATCTCGCTTATTTGCAATGATAGCGCAAAACGAATGCTTATTTAGTATCAACAATAAATATACCTACCACCAGAAATAATGGGGATCGATTTTGAGCAATTTAAATTTGCGATTTTTCAAATTTTCAAACGCTTATATCTCGCTTATTTGCAATGATAGCGCAAAACGAATGCTTATTTAGTATCAACAATAATTATACCTACCACCAGAATTAATGGGGATCGATTTTGAGCAATTTTAAATTTGCGATTTTTCAAATTTTCAAACGCTTATATCTCGCTTATTTGCAAAGATAGCGCAAAACGAATGCTTATTTAGTATCAACAATAATTATACCTACCACCAGAATTAATGGGGATCGATTTTGAGCAATTTTAAATTTGCGATTTTTCAAATTTTCAAACGCTTATATCTCGCTTATTTGCAATGATAGCGCAAAACTAATGCTTATTAAGTATCAACAATAATTATACCTACCACCAGAATTAATGGGGATCGATTTTGAGCAATTTTAAATTTGCGATTTTTCAAGTTTTCAAACGCTTATATCTCGCTTATTTGCAATGATAGCGCAAAACGAATGCTTATTTAGTATCAAGAATAATTATACCTAACACCAGAATTAATAAGGATCGATTTTGAGCAATTTTAAATTTGCGATTTTTCAAATTTTCAAACGCTTATATCTCGCTTATTTGCAATGATAGCGCAAAACGAATGCTTATTTAGTATCAACAATAATTATATCTACCAACAGAATTAATGGGGATCGATTTTGAGCAATTTTAAATTTGCGATTTTTCAAATTTTCAAACGCTTATATCTCGCTTATTTGCAATGATAGCGCAAAACGAATGCTTATTTAGTATCAACAATAATTACACCTACCACCAGAATTAATGGGGATCGATTTTGAGCAATTTTAAATTTGCGATTTTTCAAATTTTCAAACGCTTATATCTCGCTTATTTGCAATGATAGCGCAAAACGAATGCTTATTTAGTATCAACAATAATTATACCTACCACCAGAATTAATTGGGATCGATTTTGAGCAATTTTAAATTTGCGATTTTTCAAATTTTCAAACGCTTATATCTCGCTTATTTGCAATGATTGCGCAAAACGAATGCTTATTTAGTATCAACAATAATTATACCTACCACCAGAATTAATGGGGATCGATTTTGAGCAATTTTAAATTTGCGATTTTTCAAATTTTCAAACGCTTATATCTCGCTTATTTGCAATAATAGCGCAAAACGAATGCTTATTTAGTATCAACAATAATTATGCCTACCACCAGAATTAATGGGGATCGATTTTGAGCAATTTTAAATTTGCGATTTTTCAAGTTTTCAAACGCTTATATCTCGCTTATTTGCAATGATAGCGCAAAACGAATGCTTATTTAGTATCAACAATAATTATGCCTACCACCAGAATTAATGGGGATCGAATTTGAGCAATTTTAAATTTGCGATTTTTCAAGTTTTCAAACGCTTATATCTCGCTTATTTGCAATGATAGCGCAAAACGAATGCTTATTTAGTATCAACAATAATTATACCTACCACCAGAATTAATGGGGATCGATTTTGAGCAATTTTAAATTTGCGATTTTTCAAATTTTCAAACGCTTATATCTCGCTTATTTGCAATGATAGCGCAAAACGAATGCTTATTTAGTATCAACAATAATTATACCTACCACCAGAATTAATGGGGATCGAATTTGAGCAATTTTAAATTTGCGATTTTTCAAGTTTTCAAACGCTTATATCTCGCTTATTTGCAATGATAGCGCAAAACGAATGCTTATTTAGTATCAACAATAATTATACCTACCACCAGAATTAATGGGGATCGATTTTGAGCAATTTTAAATTTGCGATTTTTCAAATTTTCAAACGCTTATATCTCGCTTATTTGCAATGATAGCGCAAAACGAATGCTTATTTAGTATCAACAATAATTATACCTACCACCAGAATTAATGGGGATCGATTTTGAGCAATTTAAAATTTGCGATTTTTCAAATTTTCAAACGCTTATATCTCGCTTATTTGCAATGATAGCGCAAAACGAATGCTTATTTAGTATCAACAATAATTATACCTACCACCAGAATTAATAATGATCGATTTTGAGCAATTTTAAATTTACGATTTTTCAAATTTTCAAACGCTTACATCTCGCTTATTTGCAATGATAGCGCAAAACGAATGCTTATTTAGTATCAACAATAATTATACCTACCACCAGAATTAATGGGGATCGATTTTGAGCAATTTTAAATTTGCGATTTTTCAAATTTTCAAACGCTTATATCTCGCTTATTTGCAATGATAGCGCAAAACGAATGCTTATTTAGTATCAACAATAATTATACCTACCACCAGAATTAATTGGGATCGATTTTGAGCAATTTTAAATTTGCGATTTTTCAAATTTTCAAACGCTTATATCTCGCTTATTTGCAATGATAGCGCAAAACGAATGCTTATTTAGTATCAACAATAATTATACCTACCACCAGAATTAATGGGGATCGATTTTGAGCAATTTTAAATTTGCGATTTTTCAAATTTTCAAACGCTTATATCTCGCTTATTTGCAATGATAGCGCAAAACGAATGCTTATTTAGTATCAACAATAATTATACCTACCACCAGAATTAATGGGGATCGATTTTGAGCAATTTTAAATTTGCGATTTTTCAAATTTTCAAACGCTTATAATTCGCTTATTTGCAATGATAGCGCAAAACGAATGCTTATTTAGTATCAACAATAATTATACCTACCACCAGAATTAATGGGGATCGATTTTGAGCAATTTTAAATTTGCGATTTTTCAAATTTTCAAACGCTTATATCTCGCTTATTTGCAATGATAGCGCAAAACGAATGCTTATTTAGTATCAACAATAATTATACCTACCACCAGAATTAATGGGGATCGATTTTGAGCAATTTTAAATTTGCGATTTTTCAAATTTTCAAACGCTTATAACTAGCTTATTTGCAATGATAGCGCAAAACGAATGCTTATTTAGTATCATCAATAATTATACCTACCACCAGAATTAATGGGGATCGATTTTGAGCAATTTTAAATTTGCGATTTTTCAAATTTTCAAACGCTTATATCTCGCTTATTTGCAATGATAGCGCAAAACGAATGCTTATTTAGTATCAACAATAATTATACCTACCACCAGAATTAATGGGGATCGATTTTGAGCAATTTTAAATTTGCGATTTTTCAAATTTTCAAACGCTTATATCTCGCTTATTTGCAATGATAGCGCAAAACAAATGCTTATTTAGTATCAACAATAATTATACCTACCACCAGAATTAATAGGGATCGATTTTGAGCAATTTTAAATATGCGATTTTTCAAATTTTCAAACGCTTATATCTCGCTTATTTGCAATGATAGCGCAAAACGAATGCTTATTTAATATCAACAATAATTATACCTACCACCAGAATTAATGGGGATCGATTTTGAGCAATTTTAAATTTGCGATTTTTCAAATTTTCAAACTCTTATATCTCGCTTATTTGCAATGATAGCGCAAAACGAATGCTTATTTAGTATCAACAATAATTATACCAACCACCAGAATTAATTGGGATCGATTTTGAGCAATTTTAAATTTGCGATTTTTCAAGTTTTCAAACGCTTATATCTCGCTTATTTGCAATGATAGCGCAAAACGAATGCTTATTTAGTATCAACAATAATTATACCTACCACCAGAATTAATGGGGATCGATTTTGAACAATTTTAAATTTGCGATTTTTCAAATTTTCAAACGCTTATATCTCGCTTATTTGCAATGATAGCGCAAAACGAATGCTTATTTAGTATCAACAATAATTATACCTACCACCAGAATTAATGGGGATGGATTTTGAGCAATTTTAAATTTGCGATTTTTCAAATTTTCAAACGCTTATATCTCGCTTATTTGCAATGATAGCGCAAAACGAATGCTTATTTAGTATCATCAATAATTATACCTACCACCAGAATTAATGGGGATCGATTTTGAGCAATTTTAAATTTGCGATTTTTCAAATTTTCAAACGCTTATATCTCGCTTATTTGCAATGATAGCGCAAAACGAATGCTTATTTAGTATCATCAATAATTATACCTACCACCAGAATTAATGGGGATCGATTTTGAGCAATTTTAAATTTGCGATTTTTCAAATTTTCAAACGCTTATATCTCGCTTATTTGCAATGATAGCGCAAAACGCATAATTATTTAGTATCAACAATAATTATACCTACCACCAGAATTAATGGGGATCGATTTTGAGCAATTTTAAATTTGCGATTTTTCAAATTTTCAAACGCTTATATCTCGCTTATTTGCAATGATAGCGCAAAACGAATGCTTATTTAGTATCAACAATAATTATACCTACCACCAGAATTAATGGGGATCGATTTTGAGCAATTTTAAATTTGCGATTTTTCAAATTTTCAAACGCTTATATCTCGCTTATTTGCAATGATAGCGCAAAACGAATGCTTATTTAGTATCAACAATAATTATACCTACCACCAGAATTAATGGGGATCGATTTTGAGCAATTTTAAATTTGCGATTTTTCAAATTTTCAAACGCTTATATCTCGCTTATTTGCAATGATAGCGCAAAACGAATGCTTATTTAGTATCAACAATAATTATACCTACCACCAGAATTAATGGGGATCGATTTTGAGCAATTTTAAATTTGCGATTTTTCAAATTTTCAAACGCTTATATCTCGCTTATTTGCAATGATAGCGCAAAACGAATGCTTATTTAGTATCAACAATAATTATACCTACCACCAGAATTAATGGGGATCGATTTTGAGCAATTTTAAATTTGCGATTTTTCAAATTTTCAAACGCTTATATCTCGCTTATTTGCAATGATAGCGCAAAACGAATGCTTATTTAGTATCAACAATAATTATACCTACCACCAGAATTAATGGGGATCGATTTTGAACAATTTTAAATTTGCGATTTTTCAAATTTTCAAACGCTTATATCTCGCTTATTTGCAATGATAGCGCAAAACGAATGCTTATTTAGTATCAACAATAAATATACCTACCACCAGAATTAATGGGGATCGATTTTGAGCAATTTAAATTTGCGATTTTTCAAATTTTCAAACGCTTATATCTCGCTTATTTGCAATGATAGCGCAAAACGAATGCTTATTTAGTATCAACAATAATTATACCTACCACCAGAATTAATGGGGATAGATTTTGAGCAATTTTTAATTTGCGATTTTTCAAATTTTCAAACGCTTATATCTCGCTTATTTGCAATGATAGCGCAAAACGAATGCTTATTTAGTATCAACAATAATTATACCTACCACCAGAATTAATGGGGATCGATTTTTAGCAATTTTAAATTTGCGATTTTTCAAATTTTCAAACGCTTATATCTCGCTTATTTGCAATGATAGCGCAAAACGAATGCTTATTTAGTATCAACAATAAATATACCTACCACCAGAATTAATGGGGATCGATTTTGAGCAATTTTAAATTTGCGATTTTTCAAATTTTCAAACGCTTATATCTCGCTTATTTGCAAAGATAGCGCAAAACGAATGCTTATTTAGTATCAACAATAATTATATCTACCAACAGAATTAATGGGGATCGATTTTGAGCAATTTTAAATTTGCGATTTTTCAAATTTTCAAACGCTTATATCTCGCTTATTTGCAATGATAGCGCAAAACGAATGCTTATTTAGTATCAACAATAATTACACCTACCACCAGAATTAATGGGGATCGATTTTGAGCAATTTTAAATTTGCGATATTTCAAATTTTCAAACGCTTATATCTCGCTTATTTGCAATGATAGCGCAAAACGAATGCTTATTTAGTATCAACAATAAATATACCTACCACCAGAATTAATGGGGATCGATTTTGAGCAATTTTAAATTTGCGATTTTTCAAATTTTCAAACGCTTATATCTCGCTTATTTGCAATGATAGCGCAAAACGAATGCTTATTTAGTATCAACAATAATTATATCTACCAACAGAATTAATGGGGATCGATTTTGAGCAATTTTAAATTTGCGATTTTTCAAATTTTCAAACGCTTATATCTCGCTTATTTGCAATGATAGCGCAAAACGAATGCTTATTTAGTATCAACAATAATTACACCTACCACCAGAATTAATTAGGATCGATTTTGAGCAATTTTAAATTTGCGATTTTTCAAATTTTCAAACGCTTATATCTCGCTTATTTGCAATGATAGCGCAAAACGAATGCTTATTTAGTATCAACAATAATTATACCTACCACCAGAATTAATGGGGATCGATTTTGAGCAATTTTAAATTTGCGATTTTTCAAATTTTCAAACGCTTATATCTCGCTTATTTGCAATAATAGCGCAAAACGAATGCTTATTTAGTATCAACAATAATTATGCCTACCACCAGAATTAATGGGGATCGATTTTGAGCAATTTTAAATTTGCGATTTTTCAAGTTTTCAAACGCTTATATCTCGCTTATTTGCAATGATAGCGCAAAACGAATGCTTATTTAGTATCAACAATAATTATGCCTACCACCAGAATTAATGGGGATCGAATTTGAGCAATTTTAAATTTGCGATTTTTCAAGTTTTCAAACGCTTATATCTCGCTTATTTGCAATGATAGCGCAAAACGAATGCTTATTTAGTATCAACAATAATTATACCTACCACCAGAATTAATGGGGATCGATTTTGAGCAATTTTAAATTTGCGATTTTTCAAATTTTCAAACGCTTATATCTCGCTTATTTGCAATGATAGCGCAAAACGAATGCTTATTTAGTATCAACAATAATTATACCTACCACCAGAATTAATGGGGATCGAATTTGAGCAATTTTAAATTTGCGATTTTTCAAGTTTTCAAACGCTTATATCTCGCTTATTTGCAATGATAGCGCAAAACGAATGCTTATTTAGTATCAACAATAATTATACCTACCACCAGAATTAATGGGGATCGATTTTGAGCAATTTTAAATTTGCGATTTTTCAAATTTTCAAACGCTTATATCTCGCTTATTTGCAATGATAGCGCAAAACGAATGCTTATTTAGTATCAACAATAATTATACCTACCACCAGAATTAATGGGGATCGATTTTGAGCAATTTAAAATTTGCGATTTTTCAAATTTTCAAACGCTTATATCTCGCTTATTTGCAATGATAGCGCAAAACGAATGCTTATTTAGTATCAACAATAATTATACCTACCACCAGAATTAATAATGATCGATTTTGAGCAATTTTAAATTTACGATTTTTCAAATTTTCAAACGCTTACATCTCGCTTATTTGCAATGATAGCGCAAAACGAATGCTTATTTAGTATCAACAATAATTATACCTACCACCAGAATTAATGGGGATCGATTTTGAGCAATTTTAAATTTGCGATTTTTCAAATTTTCAAACGCTTATATCTCGCTTATTTGCAATGATAGCGCAAAACGAATGCTTATTTAGTATCAACAATAATTATACCTACCACCAGAATTAATGGGGATCGATTTTGAGCAATTTTAAATTTGCGATTTTTCAAATTTTCAAACGCTTATATCTCGCTTATTTGCAATGATAGCGCAAAACGAATGCTTATTTAGTATCAACAATAATTATACCTACCACCAGAATTAATGGGGATCGATTTTGAGCAATTTTAAATTTGCGATTTTTCAAATTTTCAAACGCTTATATCTCGCTTATTTGCAATGATAGCGCAAAACGAATGCTTATTTAGTATCAACAATAATTATACCTACCACCAGAATTAATGGGGATCGATTTTGAGCAATTTTAAATTTGCGATTTTTCAAATTTTCAAACGCTTATATCTCGCTTATTTGCAATGATAGCGCAAAACGAATGCTTATTTAGTATCATCAATAATTATACCTACCAACAGAATTAATGGGGATCGATTTTGAGCAATTTTAAATTTGCGATTTTTCAAATTTTCAAACGCTTATATCTCGCTTATTTGCAATGATAGCGCAAAACGAATGCTTATTTAGTATCAACAATAATTATACCTACCACCAGAATTAATGGGGATCGATTTTGAGCAATTTTAAATTTGCGATTTTTCAAATTTTCAAACGCTTATATCTCGCTTATTTGCTATGATAGCGCAAATCGAATGCTTATTTAGTATCAACAATAATTATACCTACCACCAGAATTAATGGGGATCGATTTTGAGCATTTTTAAATTTGCGATTTTTCAAATTTTCAAACGCTTATATCTCGCTTATTTGCAATGATAGCGCAAAACGAATGCTTATTTAGTATCAACAATAATTATACCTACCACCAAAATTAATATGGATCGATTTTGAGCAATTTTAAATTTGCGATTTTTCAAGTTTTCAAACGCTTATATCTCGCTTATTTGCAATGATAGCGCAAAACGAATGCTTATTTAGTATCAACAATAATTATACCTACCACCAGAATTAATGGGGATCGATTTTGAGCAATTTTAAATTTGCGATTTTTCAAATTTTCAAACGCTTATATCTCGCTTATTTGCAATGATAGCACAAAACGAATGCTTATTTAGTATCAACAATAATTATACCTACCACCAGAATTAATGGGGATCGATTTTGAGCAATTTAAAATTTGCGATTTTTCAAATTTTCAAACGCTTATATCTCGCTTATTTGCAATGATAGCGCAAAACGAATGCTTATTTAGTATCAACAATAATTATACCTACCACCAGAATTAATAGGGATCGATTTTGAGCAATTTTAAATTTGCGATTTTTCAAATTTTCAAACGCTTATTTGCAATGATAGAGCAAAACGAATGCTTATTTAGTATCAACAATAATTATACCTACCACCAGAATTAATGGGGATCGATTTTGAGCAATTTTAAATTTGCGATTTTTCAAATTTTCAAACGCTTATATCTCGCTTATTTGCAATGATAGCGCAAAACGAATGCTTATTTAGTATCAACAATAATTATACCTACCACCAGAATTAATGGGGATCGATTTTGAGCAATTTTAAATTTGCGATTTTTCAAATTTTCAAACGCTTATATCTCGCTTATTTGCAATGATAGCGCAAAACGAATGCTTATTTAGTATCATCAATAATTATACCTACCAACAGAATTAATGGGGATCGATTTTGAGCAATTTTAAATTTGCGATTTTTCAAATTTTCAAACGCTTATATCTCGCTTATTTGCAATGATAGCGCAAAACGAATGCTTATTTAGTATCAACAATAATTATACCTACCACCAGAATTAATGGGGATCGATTTTGAGCAATTTAAAATTTGCGATTTTTCAAATTTTCAAACGCTTATATCTCGCTTATTTGCAATGATAGCGCAAATCAAATGCTTATTTAGTATCAACAATAATTATACCTACCACCAGAATTAATATGAATGGATTTTGAGCAATTTTAAATTTGCGATTTTTCAAATTTTCAAACGCTTATATCTCGCTTATTTGCAATGATAGCGCAAAACGAATGCTTATTTAGTATCAACAATAATTATACCTACCACCAGAATTAATAGGGATCGATTTTGAGCAATTTTAAATTTGCGATTTTTCAAATTTTCAAACGCTTATATCTCGCTTATTTGCAATGATAGCGCAAAACGAATGCTTATTTAGTATCAACAATAATTATACCTACCACCAGAATTAATGGGGATCGATTTTGAGCAATTTTAAATTTGCGATTTTTCAAATTTTCAAACGCTTATATCTCGCTTATTTGCAATGATAGCGCAAAACGAATGCTTATTTAGTATCAAAAATAATTATACCTACCACCAGAATTAATGGGGATCGATTTTGAGCAATTTTAAATTTGCGATTTTTCAAATTTTCAAACGCTTATTTGCAATGATAGCGCAAAACGAATGCTTATTTAGTATCAACAATAATTATACCTACCACCAGAATTAATGGGGATCGATTTTGAGCAATTTTAAATTTGCGATTTTTCAAATTTTCAAACGCTTATTTGCAATGATAGAGCAAAACGAATGCTTATTTAGTATCAACAATAATTATACCTACCACCAGAATTAATGGGGATCGATTTTGAGCAATTTTAAATTTGCGATTTTTCAAATTTTCAAACGCTTATATCTCGCTTATTTGCAATGATAGCGCAAAACGAATGCTTATTTAGTATCAACAATAATTATACCTACCACCAGAATTAATGGGGATCGATTTTGAGCAATTTTAAATTTGCGATTTTTCAAATTTTCAAACGCTTATATCTCGCTTATTTGCAATGATAGCGCAAAACGAATGCTTATTTAGTATCATCAATAATTATACCTACCAACAGAATTAATAAGGATCGATTTTGAGCAATTTTAAATTTGCGATTTTTCAAATTTTCAAACGCTTATATCTCGCTTATTTGCAATGATAGCGCAAATCGAATGCTTATTTAGTATCAACAATAATTATACCTACCACCAGAATTAATGGGAATCGATTTTGAGCAATTTTAAATTTGCGATTTTTCAAATTTTCAAACGCTTATATCTCGCTTATTTGCAATGATAGCGCAAAACGAATGCTTATTTAGTATCAACAATAATTATACCTACCACCAGAATTAATAAGGATCGATTTTGAGCAATTTTAAATTTGCGATTTTTCAAGTTTTCAAACGCTTATATCTCGCTTATTTGCAATGATAGCGCAAAACGAATGCTTATTTAGTATCAACAATAATTATACCTACCACCAGAATTAATGGGGATCGATTTTGAGCAATTTTAAATTTGCGATTTTTCAAATTTTCAAACGCTTATATCTCGCTTATTTGCAATGATAGCGCAAAACGAATGCTTATTTAGTATCAACAATAATTATACCTACCACCAGAATTAATGGGGATCGATTTTGAGCAATTTAAAATTTGCGATTTTTCAAATTTTCAAACGCTTATATCTCGCTTATTTGCAATGATAGCGCAAAACGAATGCTTATTTAGTATCAACAATAATTATACCTACCACCAGAATTAATAAGGATCGATTTTGAGCAATTTTAAATTTGCGATTTTTCAAATTTTCAAACGCTTATTTGCAATGATAGAGCAAAACGAATGCTTATTTAGTATCAACAATAATTATACCTACCACCAGAATTAATGGGGATCGATTTTGAGCAATTTTAAATTTGCGATTTTTCAAATTTTCAAACGCTTATATCTCGCTTATTTGCAATGATAGCGCAAAACGAATGCTTATTTAGTATCAACAATAATTATACCTACCACCAGAATTAATGGGGATCGATTTTGAGCAATTTTAAATTTGCGATTTTTCAAATTTTCAAACGCTTATATCTCGCTTATTTACAATGATAGCGCAAAACGAATGCTTATTTAGTATCATCAATAATTATACCTACCAACAGAATTAATGGGGATCGATTTTGAGCAATTTTAAATTTGCGATTTTTCAAATTTTCAAACGCTTATATCTCGCTTATTTGCAATGATAGCGCAAAACGAATGCTTATTTAGTATCAACAATAATTATACCTACCACCAGAATTAATAGGGATCGATTTTGAGCAATTTTAAATTTGCGATTTTTCAAATTTTCAAACGCTTATATCTCGCTTATTTGCAATGATAGCGCAAAACGAATGCTTATTTAGTATCAACAATAATTATACCTACCACCAGAATTAATGGGGATCGATTTTGAGCAATTTTAAATTTGCGATTTTTCAAATTTTCAAACGCTTATATCTCGCTTATTTGCAATGATAGCGCAAAACGAATGCTTATTTAGTATCAAAAATAATTATACCTACCACCAGAATTAATGGGGATCGATTTTGAGCAATTTTAAATTTGCGATTTTTCAAATTTTCAAACGCTTATTTGCAATGATAGCGCAAAACGAATGCTTATTTAGTATCAACAATAATTATACCTACCACCAGAATTAATGGGGATCGATTTTGAGCAATTTTAAATTTGCGATTTTTCAAATTTTCAAACGCTTATTTGCAATGATAGAGCAAAACGAATGCTTATTTAGTATCAACAATAATTATACCTACCACCAGAATTAATGGGGATCGATTTTGAGCAATTTTAAATTTGCGATTTTTCAAATTTTCAAACGCTTATATCTCGCTTACTTGCAATGATAGCGCAAAACGAATGCTTATTTAGTATCAACAATAATTATACCTACCACCAGAATTTATGGGGATCGATTTTAAATTTGCGATTTTTCAAATTTTCAAACGCTTATATCTCGCTTATTTGCAATGATAGCGCAAATCGAATGCTTATTTAGTATCAACAATAATTATACCTACCACCAGAATTAATGGGAATCGATTTTGAGCAATTTTAAATTTGCGATTTTTCAAATTTTCAAACGCTTATATCTCGCTTATTTGCAATGATAGCGCAAAACGAATGCTTATTTAGTATCAACAATAATTATACCTACCACCAGAATTAATGGGGATCGATTTTGAGCAATTTTAAATTTGCGATTTTTCAAATTTTCAAACGCTTATATCTCGCTTATTTGCAATGATAGCGCAAAACGAATGCTTATTTAGTATCAACAATAATTATACCTACCACCAGAATTAATGGGGATCGATTTTGAGCAATTTTAAATTTGCGATTTTTCAAATTTTCAAACGCTTATTTGCAATGATAGCGCAAAACGAATGCTTATTTAGTATCAACAATAATTATACCTACCACCAGAATTAATGGGGATCGATTTTGAGCAATTTAAAATTTGCGATTTTTCAAATTTTCAAACGCTTATATCTCGCTTATTTGCAATGATAGCGCAAAACGAATGCTTATTTAGTATCAACAATAATTATACCTACCACCAGAATTAATGGGGATCGATTTTGAGCAATTTTAAATTTGCGATTTTTCAAATTTTCAAACGCTTATATCTCGCTTATTTGCAATGATAGCGCAAATCGAATGCTTATTTAGTATCAACAATAATTATACCTACCACCAGAATTAATGGGGATCGATTTTGAGCAATTTTAAATTTGCGATTTTTCAAATTTTCAAACGCTTATATCTCGCTTATTTGCAATGATAGCGCAAAACGAATGCTTATTTAGTATCAACAATAATTATACCTACCACCAGAATTAATGGGGATCGATTTTGAGCAATTTTAAATTTGCGATTTTTCAAATTTTCAAACGCTTATATCTCGCTTATTTGCAATGATAGCGCAAAACGAATGCTTATTTAGTATCAACAATAATTATACCTACCACCAGAATTAATGGGGATCGATTTTGAGCAATTTTAAATTTGCGATTTTTCAAATTTTCAAACGCTTATATCTCGCTTATTTGCAATGATAGCGCAAAACGAATGCTTATTTAGTATCAACAATAATTATACCTACCACCAGAATTAATAAGGATCGATTTTGAGCAATTTTAAATTTGCGATTTTTCAAATTTTCATACGCTTATATCTCGCTTATTTGCAATGATAGCGCAAAACGAATGCTTATTTAGTATCAACAATAATTATACCTACCACCAGAATTAATGGGGATCGATTTTGAGCAATTTTAAATTTGCGATTTTTCAAATTTTCAAACGCTTATATCTCGCTTATTTGCAATGATAGCGCAAAACGAATGCTTATTTAGTATCAACAATAATTATACCTACCACCAGAATTAATAGGGATCGATTTTGAGCAATTTTAAATTTGCGATTTTTCAAATTTTCAAACGCTTATATCTCGCTTATTTGCAATGATAGCGCAAAACAAATGCTTTTTTAGTATCAACAATAATTATACCTACCACCAGAATTAATGGGGATCGATTTTGAGCAATTTTTAATTTGCGATTTTTCAAATTTTCAAACGCTTATATCTCGCTTATTTGCAATGATAGCGCAAAACGAATGCTTATTTAGTATCAACAATAATTATACCTACCACCAGAATTAATTGGGATCGATTTTGAGCAATTTTTAATTTGCGATTTTTCAAATTTTCAAACGCTTATATCTCGCTTATTTGCAATGATAGCGCAAAACGAATGCTTATTTAGTATCAACAATAATTATACCTACCACCAGAATTAATGGGGATCGATTTTGAGCAATTTTTAATTTGCGATTTTTCAAATTTTCAAACGCTTATATCTCGCTTATTTGCAATGATAGCGCAAAACGAATGCTTATTTAGTATCAACAATAATTATACCTACCACCAGAATTAATCGGGATCGATTTTGAGCAATTTTAAATTTGCGATTTTTCAAATTTTCAAACGCTTATATCTCGCTTATTTGCAATGATAGCGCAAAACGAATGCTTATTTAGTATCAACAATAATTATACCTACCACCAGAATTAATGGGGATCGATTTTGAGCAATTTTAAATTTGCGATTTTTCAAATTTTCAAACGCTTATATCTCGCTTATTTGCAATGATAGCGCAAAACGAATGCTTATTTAGTATCAACAATAATTATACCTACCACCAGAATTAATGGGGATCGATTTTGAGCAATTTTAAATTTGCGATTTTTCAAATTTTCAAACGCTTATATCTCGCTTATTTGCAATGATAGCGCAAAACGAATGCTTATTTAGTATCAACAATAATTATACCTACCACCAGAATTAATAAGGATCGATTTTGAGCAATTTAAAATTTGCGATTTTTCAAATTTTCAAACGCTTATATCTCGCTTATTTGCAATGATAGCGCAAAACGAATGCTTATTTAGTATCAACAATAATTATACCTACCACCAGAATTAATGGGGATCGATTTTGAGCAATTTTAAATTTGCGATTTTTCAAATTTTCAAACGCCTATATCTCGCTTATTTGCAATGATAGCGCAAAACGAATGCTTATTTAGTATCAACAATAATTATACCTACCCCTAGAATTAATGGGGATCGATTTTGAGCAATTTTAAATTTGCGATTTTTCAAATTTTCAAACGCTTATATCTCGCTTATTTGCAATGATAGCGCAAAACGAATGCTTATTTAGTATCAACAATAATTATACCTACCACCAGAATTAATGGGGATCGATTTTGAGCAATTTTAAATTTGCGATTTTTCAAATTTTCAAACGCTTATATCTCGCTTATTTGCAATGATAGCGCAAAACGAATGCTTATTTAGTATCAACAATAATTATACCTACCACCAGAATTAATTGGGATCGATTTTGAGCAATTTTTAATTTGCGATTTTTCAAATTTTCAAACGCTTATATCTCGCTTATTTGCAATGATAGCGCAAAACGAATGCTTATTTAGTATCAACAATAATTATACCTACCACCAGAATTAATGGGGATCGATTTTGAGCAATTTTAAATTTGCGATTTTCAAATTTTCAAACGCTTATATCTCGCTTATTTGCAATGATAGCGCAAAACGAATGCTTATTTAGTATCAACAATAATTATACCTACCACCAGAATTAATGGGGATCGATTTTTAGCAATTTTAAATTTGCGATTTTTCAAATTTTCAAACGCTTATATCTCGCTTATTTGCAATGATAGCGCAAAACGAATGCTTATTTAGTATCAACAATAATTATACCTACCACCAGAATTAATGGGGATCGATTTTGAGCAATTTTAAATTTGCGATTTTTCAAATTTTCAAACGCTTATATCTCGCTTATTTGCAATGATAGCGCAAAACGAATGCTTATTTAGTATCAACAATAATTATACCTACCACCAGAATTAATGGGGATAGATTTTGAGCAATTTTAAATTTGCGATTTTTCAAATTTTCAAACGCTTATATCTCGCTTATTTGCAATGATAGCGCAAAACAAATGCTTATTTAGTATCAACAATAATTATACCTACCCCTAGAATTAATGGGGATCGATTTTGAGCAATTTTAAATTTGCGATTTTTCAAATTTTCAAACGCTTATATCTCGCTTATTTGCAATGATAGCGCAAAACGAATGCTTATTTAGTATCAATAATAATTATACCTACCCCTAGAATTAATGGGGATCGATTTTGAGCAATTTTAAATTTGCGATTTTTCAAATTTTCAAACGCTTATATCTCGCTTATTTGCAATGATAGCGCAAAACGAATGCTTATTTAGTATCAACAATAATTATACCTACCACCAGAATTAATGGGGATCGATTTTGAGCAATTTTAAATTTGCGATTTTTCAAATTTTCAAACGCTTATATCTCGCTTATTTGCAATGATAGCGCAAAACGAATGCTTATTTAGTATCAACAATAATTATACCTACCACCAGAATTAATGGGGATCGATTTTGAGCAATTTTAAATTTGCGATTTATCAAATTTTCAAACGCTTATATCTCGCTTATTTGCAATGATAGCGCAAAACGAATGCTTATTTAGTATCAACAATAATTATACCTACCCCTAGAATTAATGGGGATCGATTTTGAGCAATTTTAAATTTGCGATTTTTCAAATTTTCAAACGCTTATATCTCGCTTATTTGCAATGATAGCGCAAAACGAATGCTTATTTAGTATCAACAATAATTTTACCTACCACCAGAATTAATGGGGATCGATTTTGAGCAATTTTAAATTTGCGATTTTTCAAATTTTCAAATCTAATATCTCGCTTATTTGCAATGATAGCGCAAAACGAATGCTTATTTAGTATCAACAATAATTATACCTACCACCAGAATTAATGGGGATCGATTTTGAGCAATTTTAAATTTGCGATTTTTCAAATGTTCAAACGCTTATATCTCGCTTATTTGCAATGATAGCGCAAAACGAACGCTTATTTAGTATCAACAATAATTATACCTACCACCAGAATTAATGGGGATCGATTTTGAGCAATTTTAAATTTGCGATTTTTCAAATTTTCAAACGCTTATATCTCGCTTATTTGCAATGATAGCGCAAAACGAACGCTTATTTAGTATCAACAATAATTATACCTACCACCAGAATTAATGGGGATCGATTTTGAGCAATTTTAAATTTGCGATTTTTCAAATTTTCAAACGCTTATATCTCGCATATTTGCAATGATAGCGCAAAACGAATGCTTATTTAGTATCAACAATAATTATACCTACCACCAGAATTAATGGGGATCAATTTTGAGCAATTTTTAATTTGCGATTTTTCAAATTTTCAAACGCTTATATCTCGCTTATTTGCAATGATAGCGCAAAACGAATGCTTATTTAGTATCAACAATAATTATACCTACCACCAGAATTAATGGGGATCGATTTTGAGCAATTTTTAATTTGCGATTTTTCAAATTTTCAAACGCTTATATCTCGCTTATTTGCAATGATAGCGCAAAACGAATGCTTATTTAGTATCAACAATAATTATACCTACCACCAGAATTAATGGGGATCGATTTTGAGCAATTTTAAATTTGCGATTTTTCAAATTTTCAAACGCTTATATCTCGCTTATTTGCAATGATAGCGCAAAACGAATGCTTATTTAGTATCAACAATAATTATACCTACCACCAGAATTAATGGGGATCGATTTTGAGTAATTTTTAATTTGCGATTTTTCAAATTTTCAAACGTTTATATCTCGCTTATTTGCAATGATAGCGCAAAACGAATGCTTATTTAGTATCAACAATAGTTATACCTACCACCAGAATTAATGGGGATCGATTTTGAGCAATTTTAAATTTGCGATTTTTCAAATTTTCAAACGCTTATATCTCGCTTATTTGCAATGATAGCGCAAAACGAATGCTTATTTAGTATCAACAATAATTATACCTACCACCAGAATTAATGGGGATCGATTTTGAGCAATTTTAAATTTGCGATTTTTCAAATTTTCAAACGCTTATATCTCGCTTATTTGCAATGATAGCGCAAAACGAATGCTTATTTAGTATCAACAATAATTATACCTACCACCAGAATTAATGGGGATCGATTTTGAGCAATTTTAAATTTGCGATTTTTCAAATTTTCAAACGCTTATATCTCGCTTATTTGCAATGATAGCGCAAAACGAATGCTTATTTAGTATCAACAATAATTATACCTACCACCAGAATTAATGGGGATCGATTTTGAGCAATTTTAAATTTGCGATTTTTCAAATTTTCAAACGCTTATATCTCGCTTATTTGCAATGATAGCGCAAAACGAATGCTTATTTAGTATCAACAATAATTATACCTACCACCAGAATTAATAGGGATAGATTTTGAGCAATTTTAAATTTGCGATTTTTCAAACTTTCAAACGCTTATATCTCGCTTATTTGCAATGATAGCGCAAAACGAATGCTTATTTAGTATCAACAATAATTATACCTACCACCAGAATTAATGGGGATCGATTTTGAGCAATTTTAAATTTGCGATTTTTCAAATTTTCAAACGCTTATATCTCGCTTATTTGCAATGATAGCGCAAAACGAATGCTTATTTAGTATCAACATTAATTATACCTACCACCAGAATTAATGGGGATCGATTTTGAGCAATTTTAAATTTGCGATTTTTCAAATTTTCAAACGCTTATATCTCGCTTATTTGCAATGATAGCGCAAAACGAATGCTTATTTAGTATCAACAATAATTATACCTACCACCAGAATTAATAAGGATCGATTTTGAGCAATTTTAAATTTGCGATTTTTCAAATTTTCAAACGCTTATATCTCGCTTATTTGCAATGATAGCGCAAAACGAATGCTTATTTAGTATCAACAATAATTATACCTACCACCAGAATTAATGGGGATCGATTTTGAGCAATTTTAAATTTGCGAATTTTCAAATTTTCAAACGCTTATATCTCGCTTATTTGCAATGATAGCGCAAAACGAATGCTTATTTAGTATCAACAATAATTATACCTACCACCAGAATTAATGGGGATCGATTTTGAGTAATTTTTAATTTGCGATTTTTCAAATTTTCAAACGTTTATATCTCGCTTATTTGCAATGATAGCGCAAAACGAATGCTTATTTAGTATCAACAATAGTTATACCTACCACCAGAATTAATGGGGATCGATTTTGAGCAATTTTAAATTTGCGATTTTTCAAATTTTCAAACGCTTATATCTCGCTTATTTGCAATGATAGCGCAAAACGAATGCTTATTTAGTATCAACAATAATTATACCTACCACCAGAATTAATGGGGATCGATTTTGAGCAATTTTAAATTTGCGATTTTTCAAATTTTCAAACGCTTATATCTCGCTTATTTGCAATGATAGCGCAAAACGAATGCTTATTTAGTATCAACAATAATTATACCTACCACCAGAATTAATGGGGATCGATTTTGAGCAATTTCAAATTTGCGATTTTTCAAATTTTCAAACGATTATATCTCGCTTATTTGCAATGATAGCGCAAAACGAATGCTTATTTAGTATCAACAATAATTATACCTACCACCAGAATTAATGGGGATCGATTTTGAGCAATTTCAAATTTGCGATTTTTCAAATTTTCAAACGCTTATATCTCGCTTATTTGCAATGATAGCGCAAAACGAATGCTTATTTAGTATCAACAATAATTATACCTACCACCAGAATCAATGGGGATCGATTTTGAGCAATTTTAAATTTGCGATTTTTCAAATTTTCAAACGCTTATATCTCGCTTATTTGCAATGATAGCGCAAAACGAATGCTTATTTAGTATCAACAATAATTATACCTACCACCAGAATCAATGGGGATCGATTTTGAGCAATTTTAAATTTGCGATTTTTCAAATTTTCAAACGTTTATATCTCGCTTATTTGCAATGACACCGCAAAACGAATGCTTATTTAGTATCAGCAATAATTATACCTACCACCAGAATTAATAAGGATCGATTTTGAGCAATTTTAAATTTGCGATTTTTCAAATTTTCAAACGCTTATATCTCGCTTATTTGCAATGATAGCGCAAAACGAATGCTTATTTAGTATCAACAATAATTATACCTACCACCAGAATTAATGGGGATCGATTTTGAGCAATTTTAAATTTGCGATTTTTCAAATTTTCAAACGCTTATATCTCGCTTATTTGCAATGATAGCGCAAAACGAATGCTTATTTAGTATCAACAATAATTATACCTACCACCAGAATTAATGGGGATCGATTTTGAGCAATTTTAAATTTGCGATTTTTCAAATTTCCAAACGCTTATATCTCGCTTATTTGCAATGATAGCGCAAAACGAATGCTTATTTAGTATCAACAATAATTATACCTACCACCAGAATTAATGGGGATCGATTTTGAGCAATTTTAAATTTGCGATTTTTCAAATTTTCAAACGCTTATATCTCGCTTATTTGCAATGATAGCGCAAAACGAATGCTTATTTAGTATCAACAATAATTATACCTACCACCAGAATTAATGGGGATCGATTTTGAGCAATTTTAAATTTGCGATTTTTCAAATTTTCAAACGCTTATATCTCGCTTATTTGCAATGATAGCGCAAAACGAATGCTTATTTAGTATCAACAATAATTATACCTACCACCAGAATTAATAAGGATCGATTTTGAGCAATTTTAAATTTGCGATTTTTCAAATTTTCAAACGCTTATATCTCGCTTAATTGCAATGATAGCGCAAAACGAATGCTTATTTAGTATCAACAATAATTATACCTACCACCAGAATTAATGGGGATCGATTTTGAGCAATTTTAAATTTGCGATTTTTCAAATTTTCAAACGCTTATATCTCGCTTATTTGCAATGATAGCGCAAAACGAATGCTTATTCAGTATCAACAATAATTATACCTACCACCAGAATTAATGGGGATCGATTTTGAGCAATTTTAAATTTGCGATTTTTCAAATTTTCAAACGCTTATATCTCGCTTATTTGCAATGATAGCGCAAAACGAATGCTTATTTAGTATCAACAATAATTATACCTACCACCAGAATTAATGGGGATCGATTTTGAGCAATTTTAAATTTGCGATTTTTCAAATTTTCAAACGCTTATATCTCGCTTATTTGCAATGATAGCGCAAAACGAATGCTTATTTAGTATCAACAATAATTATACCTACCACCAGAATTAATGGGGATCGATTTTGAGCAATTTTAAATTTGCGATTTTTCAAATTTTCAAACGCTTATATCTCGCTTATTTGCAATGATAGCGCAAAACGAATGCTTATTTAGTATCAACAATAATTATACCTACCACCAGAATTAATGGGGATCGATTTTGAGCAATTTTAAATTTGCGATTTTTCAAATTTTCAAACGCTTATATCTCGCTTATTTGCAATGATAGCGCAAAACGAATGCTTATTTAGTATCAACAATAATTATACCTACCACCAGAATTAATGGGGATCGATTTTGAGCAATTTTAAATTTGCGATTTTTCAAATTTTCAAACGCTTATATCTCGCTTATTTGCAATGATAGCGCAAAACGAATGCTTATTTAGTATCAACAATAATTATACCTACCACCAGAATTAATGGGGATCGATTTTGAGCAATTTTAAATTTGCGATTTTTCAAATTTTCAAACGCTTATATCTCGCTTATTTGCAATGATAGCGCAAAACGAATGCTTATTTAGTATCAACAATAATTATACCTACCACCAGAATTAATGGGGATCGATTTTGAGCAATTTTAAATTTGCGATTTTTCAAACTTTCAAACGCTTATATCTCGCTTATTTGCAATGATAGCGCAAAACGAATGCTTATTTAGTATCAACAATAATTATACCTACCACCAGAATTAATGGGGATCGATTTTGAGCAATTTTAAATTTGCGATTTTTCAAATTTTCAAACGCTTATATCTCGCTTATTTGCAATGATAGCGCAAAACGAATGCTTATTTAGTATCAACAATAATTATACCTACCACCAGAATTAATGGGGATCGATTTTGAGCAATTTTAAATTTGCGATTTTTCATATTTTCAAACGCTTATATCTCGCTTATTTGCAATGATAGCGCAAAACGAATGCTTATTTAGTATCAACAATAATTATACCTACCACCAGAATTAATGGGGATCGATTTTGAGCAATTTTAAATTTGCGATTTTTCAAATTTTCAAACGCTTATATCTCGCTTATTTGCAATGATAGCGCAAAACGAATGCTTATTTAGTATCAACAATAATTATACCTACCACCAGAATTAATGGGGATCGATTTTGAGCAATTTTAAATTTGCGATTTTTCAAATTTTCAAACGCTTATATCTCGCTTATTTGCAATGATAGCGCAAAACGAATGCTTATTTAGTATCAACAATAATTATACCTACCACCAGAATTAATGGGGATCGATTTTGAGCAATTTTAAATTTGCGATTTTTCAAATTTTCAAACGCTTATATCTCGCTTATTTGCAATGATAGCGCAAAACGAATGCTTATTTAGTATCAACAATAATTATACCTACCACCAGAATTAATGGGGATCGATTTTGAGCAATTTTAAATTTGCGATTTTTCAAATTTTCAAACGCTTATATCTCGCTTATTTGCAATGATAGCGCAAAACGAATGCTTATTTAGTATCAACAATAATTATACCTACCACCAGAATTAATGGGGATCGATTTTGAGCAATTTTAAATTTGCGATTTTTCAAATTTTCAAACGCTTATATCTCGCTTATTTGCAATGATAGCGCAAAACGAATGCTTATTTAGTATCAACAATAATTATACCTACCACCAGAATTAATGGGGATCGATTTTGAGCAATTTTAAATTTGCGATTTTTCAAATTTTCAAACGCTTATATCTCGCTTATTTGCAATGATAGTGCAAAACGAATGCTTATTTAGTATCAACAATAATTATACCTACCACCAGAATTAATGGGGATCGATTTTGAGCAATTTTAAATTTGCGATTTTTCAAATTTTCAAACGCTTATATCTCGCTTATTTGCAATGATAGCGCAAAACGAATGCTTATTTAGTATCAACAATAATTATACCTACCACCAGAATTAATGGGGATCGATTTTGAGCAATTTTAAATTTGCGATTTTTCAAATTTTCAAACGCTTATATCTCGCTTATTTGCAATGATAGCGCAAAACGAATGCTTATTTAGTATCAACAATAATTATACCTACCACCAGAATTAATGGGGATCGATTTTGAGCAATTTTAAATTTGCGATTTTTCATATTTTCAAACGCTTATATCTCGCTTATTTGCAATGATAGCGCAAAACGAATGCTTATTTAGTATCAACAATAATTATACCTACCACCAGAATTAATGGGGATCGATTTTGAGCAATTTTAAATTTGCGATTTTTCAAATTTTCAAACGCTTATATCTCGCTTATTTGCAATGATAGCGCAAAACGAATGCTTATTTAGTATCAACAATAATTATACCTACCACCAGAATTAATGGGGATCGATTTTGAGCAATTTTAAATTTGCGATTTTTCAAATTTTCAAACGCTTATATCTCGCTTATTTGCAATGATAGCGCAAAACGAATGCTTATTTAGTATCAACAATAATTATACCTACCACCAGAATTAATGGGGATCGATTTTGAGCAATTTTAAATTTGCGATTTTTCAAATTTTCAAACGCTTATATCTCGCTTATTTGCAATGATAGCGCAAAACGAATGCTTATTTAGTATCAACAATAATTATACCTACCACCAGAATTAATGGGGATCGATTTTGAGCAATTTTAAATTTGCGATTTTTCAAATTTTCAAACGCTTATATCTCGCTTATTTGCAATGATAGCGCAAAACGAATGCTTATTTAGTATCAACAATAATTATACCTACCACCAGAATTAATGGGGATCGATTTTGAGCAATTTTAAATTTGCGATTTTTCAAATTTTCAAACGCTTATATCTCGCTTATTTGCAATGATATGCGCAAAACGAATGCTTATTTAGTATCCACAATAATTATACCTACCACCAGAATCAATGGGGATCGATTTTGAGCAATTTTAAATTTGCGTTTTTTCAAATTTTCAAACGCTTATATCTCGCTTATTTGCAATGATAGCGCAAAACGAATGCTTATTTAGTATCAACAATAATTATACCTACCACCAGAATTAATGGGGATTGATTCTGAGCAATTTTAAATTTGCGATTTTTATAATTTTCAAACGCTTATATCTCGCTTATTTGCAATGAAAGCGCAAAACAAAGGCTTATTTAGTATCAACAATAATTATACCTACCTCCAGAATCAATAGGGATCGATTTTTAGCAATTTTAAATTTGCGATTTTTCAAATTTTCAAACGCTTATATCTCGCGTATTTGCAATGATAGCGCAAAACGAATGCTTATTTAGTATCAATAATAATCATACCTACCACCAGAATTAATTGGTATCGAATTTGAGCAATTTTAAATTTGCGATTTTTCAAATTTTCAAACGCTTATATCTCGCTTATTTGCAATGATATCGCAAAACGATTGCTTGTTTTGTATGAACAATAAATATACCTACCACCAGAATTAATGGGTATCGATTTCAGGCAATTTTAAATTTGCAATTTTTCAAATTTTCAAACCCTTATATCTCTCTTATTTGCAATGATAGCGCAAAACGAATGCTTATTTAGTATCAACAATAATTATACCTACCACCAGAATTAATGGGGATCGATTTTGAGCAATTTTAAATTTGCGATTTTTCAAATTTTCAAACGCTTATATCTCGCTTATTTGCAATGATAGCGCAAAACGAATGCTTATTTAGTATCAACAATAATTATACCTACCACCAGAATTAATGGGGATCGATTTTGAGCAATTTTAAATTTGCGATTTTTCAAATTTTCAAACGCTTATATCTCGCTTATTTGCAATGATAGCGCAAAACGAATGCTTATTTAGTATCAACAATAATTATACCTACCACCAGAATTAATGGGGATCGATTTTGAGCAATTTTAAATTTGCGATTTTTCAAATTTTCAAACGCTTATATCTCGCTTATTTGCAATGATATGCGCAAAACGAATGCTTATTTAGTATCCACAATAATTATACCTACCACCAGAATCAATGGGGATCGATTTTGAGCAATTTTAAATTTGCGTTTTTTCAAATTTTCAAACGCTTATATCTCGCTTATTTGCAATGATAGCGCAAAACGAATGCTTATTTAGTATCAACAATAATTATACCTACCACCAGAATTAATGGGGATTGATTCTGAGCAATTTTAAATTTGCGATTTTTATAATTTTCAAACGCTTATATCTCGCTTATTTGCAATGAAAGCGCAAAACAAAGGCTTATTTAGTATCAACAATAATTATACCTACCTCCAGAATCAATAGGGATCGATTTTTAGCAATTTTAAATTTGCGATTTTTCAAATTTTCAAACGCTTATATCTCGCGTATTTGCAATGATAGCGCAAAACGAATGCTTATTTAGTATCAATAATAATCATACCTACCACCAGAATTAATGGGTATCGAATTTGAGCAATTTTAAATTTGCGATTTTTCAAATTTTCAAACGCTTATATCTCGCTTATTTGCAATGATATCGCAAAACGATTGCTTGTTTTGTATGAACAATAAATATACCTACCACCAGAATTAATGGGTATCGATTTCAGGCAATTTTAAATTTGCAATTTTTCAAATTTTCAAACCCTTATATCTCTCTTATTTTCAATGATATCGCAAATATATAGCTTGTTTAGTAGCAACAGTAAATATACCTACCTCCAGAATTAATGGGTATCGATTTCGGGCAATTTTAAATTTGCGATTTTTCAATTTTCAAACGCTTATATCTCTCTTATTTGCAATGATATCGCAAATCCATAGCTTGTTAAGTAGCAACAGTAAATATACCTACCTCCTGAATTAATAGGGATCGATTTTGAGCAATTTTAAATTTGCGATTTTTCAAATTTTCAAACGCTTATATCTCGCTTATTTGCAATGATAGCGCAAAACGAATGCTTATTTAGTATCAACAATAATTATACCTACCACCAGAATTAATGGGGATCGATTTTGAGCAATTTCAAATTTGCGATTTTTCAAATTTTCAAACGATTATATCTCGCTTATTTGCAATGATAGCGCAAAACGAATGCTTATTTAGTATCAACAATAATTATACCTACCACCAGAATTAATGGGGATCGATTTTGAGCAATTTCAAATTTGCGATTTTTCAAATTTTCAAACGCTTATATCTCGCTTATTTGCAATGATAGCGCAAAACGAATGCTTATTTAGTATCAACAATAATTATACCTACCACCAGAATCAATGGGGATCGATTTTGAGCAATTTTAAATTTGCGATTTTTCAAATTTTCAAACGCTTATATCTCGCTTATTTGCAATGATAGCGCAAAACGAATGCTTATTTAGTATCAACAATAATTATACCTACCACCAGAATCAATGGGGATCGATTTTGAGCAATTTTAAATTTGCGATTTTTCAAATTTTCAAACGTTTATATCTCGCTTATTTGCAATGACACCGCAAAACGAATGCTTATTTAGTATCAGCAATAATTATACCTACCACCAGAATTAATAAGGATCGATTTTGAGCAATTTTAAATTTGCGATTTTTCAAATTTTCAAACGCTTATATCTCGCTTATTTGCAATGATAGCGCAAAACGAATGCTTATTTAGTATCAACAATAATTATACCTACCACCAGAATTAATGGGGATCGATTTTGAGCAATTTTAAATTTGCGATTTTTCAAATTTTCAAACGCTTATATCTCGCTTATTTGCAATGATAGCGCAAAACGAATGCTTATTTAGTATCAACAATAATTATACCTACCACCAGAATTAATGGGGATCGATTTTGAGCAATTTTAAATTTGCGATTTTTCAAATTTCCAAACGCTTATATCTCGCTTATTTGCAATGATAGCGCAAAACGAATGCTTATTTAGTATCAACAATAATTATACCTACCACCAGAATTAATGGGGATCGATTTTGAGCAATTTTAAATTTGCGATTTTTCAAATTTTCAAACGCTTATATCTCGCTTATTTGCAATGATAGCGCAAAACGAATGCTTATTTAGTATCAACAATAATTATACCTACCACCAGAATTAATGGGGATCGATTTTGAGCAATTTTAAATTTGCGATTTTTCAAATTTTCAAACGCTTATATCTCGCTTATTTGCAATGATAGCGCAAAACGAATGCTTATTTAGTATCAACAATAATTATACCTACCACCAGAATTAATAAGGATCGATTTTGAGCAATTTTAAATTTGCGATTTTTCAAATTTTCAAACGCTTATATCTCGCTTATTTGCAATGATAGCGCAAAACGAATGCTTATTTAGTATCAACAATAATTATACCTACCACCAGAATTAATGGGGATCGATTTTGAGCAATTTTAAATTTGCGATTTTTCAAATTTTCAAACGCTTATATCTCGCTTATTTGCAATGATAGCGCAAAACGAATGCTTATTTAGTATCAACAATAATTATACCTACCACCAGAATTAATGGGGATCGATTTTGAGCAATTTTAAATTTGCGATTTTTCAAATTTTCAAACGCTTATATCTCGCTTATTTGCAATGATAGCGCAAAACGAATGCTTATTTAGTATCAACAATAATTATACCTACCACCAGAATTAATGGGGATCGATTTTGAGCAATTTTAAATTTGCGATTTTTCAAATTTTCAAACGCTTATATCTCGCTTATTTGCAATGATAGCGCAAAACGAATGCTTATTTAGTATCAACAATAATTATACCTACCACCAGAATTAATGGGGATCGATTTTGAGCAATTTTAAATTTGCGATTTTTCAAATTTTCAAACGCTTATATCTCGCTTATTTGCAATGATAGCGCAAAACGAATGCTTATTTAGTATCAACAATAATTATACCTACCACCAGAATTAATGGGGATCGATTTTGAGCAATTTTAAATTTGCGATTTTTCAAATTTTCAAACGCTTATATCTCGCTTATTTGCAATGATAGCGCAAAACGAATGCTTATTTAGTATCAACAATAATTATACCTACCACCAGAATTAATGGGGATCGATTTTGAGCAATTTTAAATTTGCGATTTTTCAAATTTTCAAACGCTTATATCTCGCTTATTTGCAATGATAGCGCAAAACGAATGCTTATTTAGTATCAACAATAATTATACCTACCACCAGAATTAATGGGGATCGATTTTGAGCAATTTTAAATTTGCGATTTTTCAAATTTTCAAACGCTTATATCTCGCTTATTTGCAATGATAGCGCAAAACGAATGCTTATTTAGTATCAACAATAATTATACCTACCACCAGAATTAATGGGGATCGATTTTGAGCAATTTTAAATTTGCGATTTTTCAAATTTTCAAACGCTTATATCTCGCTTATTTGCAATGATAGCGCAAAACGAATGCTTATTTAGTATCAACAATAATTATACCTACCACCAGAATTAATGGGGATAGATTTTGAGCAATTTTAAATTTGCGATTTTTCAAACTTTCAAACGCTTATATCTCGCTTATTTGCAATGATAGCGCAATACGAATGCTTATTTAGTATCAACAATAATTATACCTACCACCAGAATTAATGGGGATCGATTTTGAGCAATTTTAAATTTGCGATTTTTCAAATTTTCAAACGCTTATATCTCGCTTATTTGCAATGATAGCGCAAAACGAATGCTTATTTAGTATCAACAATAATTATACCTACCACCAGAATTAATGGGGATCGATTTTGAGCAATTTTAAATTTGCGATTTTTCAAATTTTCAAACGCTTATATCTCGCTTATTTGCAATGATAGCGCAAAACGAATGCTTATTTAGTATCAACAATAATTATACCTACCACCAGAATTAATAAGGATCGATTTTGAGCAATTTTAAATTTGCGATTTTTCAAATTTTCAAACGCTTATATCTCGCTTATTTGCAATGATAGCGCAAAACGAATGCTTATTTAGTATCAACAATAATTATACCTACCACCAGAATTAATGGGGATCGATTTTGAGCAATTTTAAATTTGCGATTTTTCAAATTTTCAAACGCTTATATCTCGCTTATTTGCAATGATAGCGCAAAACGAATGCGTATTTAGGTACAACAATAATTATACCTACCACCAGAATTAATATGGATCGATTTTGAGCAATTTTAAATTTGCGATTTTTCAAATTTTCAAACGCTTATATCTCGCTTATTTGCAATGATAGCGCAAAACGAATGCTTATTTAGTATCAACAATAATTATACCTACCACCAGAATTAATGGGGATCGATTTTGAGCAATTTTAAATTTGCGATTTTTCAAATTTTCAAACGCTTATATCTCGCTTATTTGCAATGATAGCGCAAAACGAATGCTTATTTAGTATCAACAATAATTATACCTACCACCAGAATTAATGGGGATCGATTTTGAGCAATTTTAAATTTGCGATTTTTCAAATTTTCAAACGCTTATATCTCGCTTATTTGCAATGATAGCGCAAAACGAATGCTTATTTAGTATCAACAATAATTATACCTACCACCAGAATTAATGGGGATCGATTTTGAGCAATTTTAAATTTGCGATTTTTCAAATTTTCAAACGCTTATATCTCGCTTATTTGCAATGATAGCGCAAAACGAATGCTTATTTAGTATCAACAATAATTATACCTACCACCAGAATTAATGGGGATCGATTTTGAGCAATTTTAAATTTGCGATTTTTCAAATTTTCAAACGCTTATATCTCGCTTATTTGCAATGATAGCGCAAAACGAATGCTTATTTAGTTTCAACAATAATTATACCTACCACCAGAATTAATGGGGATCGATTTTGAGCAATTTTAAATTTGCGATTTTTCAAATTTTCAAACGCTTATATCTCGCTTATTTGCAATGATAGCGCAAAACGAATGCTTATTTAGTATCAACAATAATTATACCTACCACCAGAATTAATGGGGATCGATTTTGAGCAATTTTAAATTTGCGATTTTTCAAATTTTCAAACGCTTATATCTCGCTTATTTGCAATGATAGCGCAAAACGAATGCGTATTTAGGTACAACAATAATTATACCTACCACCAGAATTAATGGGGATCGATTTTGAGCAATTTTAAATTTGCGATTTTTCAAATTTTCAAACGCTTATATCTCGCTTATTTGCAATGATAGCGCAAAACGAATGCTTATTTAGTATCAACAATAATTATACCTACCACCAGAATTAATGGGGATCGATTTTGAGCAATTTTAAATTTGCGATTTTTCAAATTTTCAAACGCTTATATCTCGCTTATTTGCAATGATAGCGCAAAACGAATGCTTATTTAGTATCAACAATAATTATACCTACCACCAGAATTAATGGGGATCGATTTTGAGCAATTTTAAATTTGCGATTTTTCAAATTTTCAAACGCTTATATCTCGCTTATTTGCAATGATAGCGCAAAACGAATGCTTATTTAGTATCAACAATAATTATACCTACCACCAGAATTAATGGGGATCGATTTTGAGCAATTTTAAATTTGCGATTTTTCAAATTTTCAAACGCTTATATCTCGCTTATTTGCAATGATAGCGCAAAACGAATGCTTATTTAGTATCAACAATAATTATACCTACCACCAGAATTAATGGGGATCGATTTTGAGCAATTTTAAATTTGCGATTTTTCAAATTTTCAAACGCTTATATCTCGCTTATTTGCAATGATAGCGCAAAACGAATGCTTATTTAGTTTCAACAATAATTATACCTACCACCAGAATTAATGGGGATCGATTTTGAGCAATTTTAAATTTGCGATTTTTCAAATTTTCAAACGCTTATATCTCGCTTATTTGCAATGATAGCGCAAAACGAATGCTTATTTAGTATCAACAATAATTATACCTACCACCAGAATTAATGGGGATCGATTTTGAGCAATTTTAAATTTGCGATTTTTCAAACTTTCAAACGCTTATATCTCGCTTATTTGCAATGATAGCGCAAAACGAATGCTTATTTAGTATCAACAATAATTATACCTACCACCAGTATTAATGGGGATCGATTTTGAGCAATTTTAAATTTGCGATTTTTCAAATTTTCAAACGCTTATATCTCGCTTATTTGCAATGATAGCGCAAAACGAATGCTTATTTAGTATCAACAATAATTATACCTACCACCAGAATTAATGGGGATCGATTTTGAGCAATTTTAAATTTGCGATTTTTCAAATTTTCAAACGCTTATATCTCGCTTATTTGCAATGATAGCGCAAAACGAATGCTTATTTAGTATCAACAATAATTATACCTACCACCAGAATTAATAAGGATCGATTTTGAGCAATTTTAAATTTGCGATTTTTCAAATTTTCAAACGCTTATATCTCGCTTATTTGCAATGATAGCGCAAAACGAATGCTTATTTAGTATCAACAATAATTATACCTACCACCAGAATTAATGGGGATCGATTTTGAGCAATTTTAAATTTGCGATTTTTCAAATTTTCAAACGCTTATATCTCGCTTATTTGCAATGATAGCGCAAAACGAATGCTTATTTAGTATCAACAATAATTATACCTACCACCAGAATTAATGGGGATCGATTTTGAGCAATTTTAAATTTGCGATTTTTCAAATTTTCAAACGCTTATATCTCGCTTATTTGCAATGATAGCGCAAAACGAATGCTTATTTAGTATCAACAATAATTATACCTACCACCAGAATTAATGGGGATCGATTTTGAGCAATTTTTAATTTGCGATTTTTCAAATTTTCAAACGTTTATATCTCGCTTATTTGCAATGATAGCGCAAAACGAATGCTTATTTAGTATCAACAATAGTTATACCTACCACCAGAATTAATGGGGATCGATTTTGAGCAATTTTAAATTTGCGATTTTTCAAATTTTCAAACGCTTATATCTCGCTTATTTGCAATGATAGCGCAAAACGAATGCTTATTTAGTATCAACAATAATTATACCTACCACCAGAATTAATGGGGATCGATTTTGAGCAATTTTAAATTTGCGATTTTTCAAATTTTCAAACGCTTATATCTCGCTTATTTGCAATGATAGCGCAAAACGAATGCTTATTTAGTATCAACAATAATTATACCTACCACCAGAATTAATGGGGATCGATTTTGAGCAATTTTAAATTTGCGATTTTTCAAATTTTCAAACGATTATATCTCGCTTATTTGCAATGATAGCGCAAAACGAATGCTTATTTAGTATCAACAATAATTATACCTACCACCAGAATTAATGGGGATTAATTTTGAGCAATTTTAAATTTGCGATTTTTCAAATTTTCAAACGCTTATATCTCGCTTATTTGCAATGATAGCGCAAAACGAATGCTTATTTAGTATCAACAATAATTATACCTACCACCAGAATCAATGCGGATCGATTTTGAGCAATTTTAAATTTGCGATTTTTCAAATTTTCAAACGCTTATATCTCGCTTATTTGCAATGATAGCGCAAAACGAATGCTTATTTAGTATCAACAATAATTATACCTACCACCAGAATCAATAGGGATCGATTTTGAGCAATTTTAAATTTGCGATTTTTCAAATTTTCAAACGCTTATATCTCGCTTATTTGCAATGATAGCGCAAAACGAATGCTTATTTAGTATCAACAATAATTATACCTACCACCAGAATTAATGGGGATCGATTTTGAGCAATTTTAAATTTGCGATTTTTCAAATTTTCAAACGCTTATATCTCGCTTATTTGCAATGATAGCGCAAAACGAATGCTTATTTAGTATCAACAATAATTATACCTACCACCAGAATTAATGGGGATCGATTTTGAGCAATTTTAAATTTGCGATTTTTCAAATTTTCAAACGCTTATATCTCGCTTATTTGCAATGATAGCGCAAAACGAATGCTTATTTAGTATCAACAATAATTATACCTACCACCAGAATTAATGGGGATCGATTTTGAGCAATTTTAAATTTGCGATTTTTCATATTTTCAAACGCTTATATCTCGCTTATTTGCAATGATAGCGCAAAACGAATGCTTATTTAGTATCAACAATAATTATACCTACCACCAGAATTAATGGGGATCGATTTTGAGCAATTTTAAATTTGCGATTTTTCAAATTTTCAAACGCTTATATCTCGCTTATTTGCAATGATAGCGCAAAACGAATGCTTATTTAGTATCAACAATAATTATACCTACCACCAGAATTAATGGGGATCGATTTTGAGCAATTTTAAATTTGCGATTTTTCAAATTTTCAAACGCTTATATCTCGCTTATTTGCAATGATAGCGCAAAACGAATGCTTATTTAGTATCAACAATAATTATACCTACCACCAGAATTAATGGGGATCGATTTTGAGCAATTTTAAATTTGCGATTTTTCAAATTTTCAAACGCTTATATCTCGCTTATTTGCAATGATAGCGCAAAACGAATGCTTATTTAGTATCAACAATAATTATACCTACCACCAGAATTAATGGGGATCGATTTTGAGCAATTTTAAATTTGCGATTTTTCAAATTTTCAAACGCTTATATCTCGCTTATTTGCAATGATAGCGCAAAACGAATGCTTATTTAGTATCAACAATAATTATACCTACCACCAGAATTAATGGGGATCGATTTTGAGCAATTTTAAATTTGCGATTTTTCAAATTTTCAAACGCTTATATCTCGCTTATTTGCAATGATATGCGCAAAACGAATGCTTATTTAGTATCCACAATAATTATACCTACCACCAGAATCAATGGGGATCGATTTTGAGCAATTTTAAATTTGCGTTTTTTCAAATTTTCAAACGCTTATATCTCGCTTATTTGCAATGATAGCGCAAAACGAATGCTTATTTAGTATCAACAATAATTATACCTACCACCAGAATTAATGGGGATTGATTCTGAGCAATTTTAAATTTGCGATTTTTATAATTTTCAAACGCTTATATCTCGCTTATTTGCAATGAAAGCGCAAAACAAAGGCTTATTTAGTATCAACAATAATTATACCTACCTCCAGAATCAATAGGGATCGATTTTTAGCAATTTTAAATTTGCGATTTTTCAAATTTTCAAACGCTTATATCTCGCGTATTTGCAATGATAGCGCAAAACGAATGCTTATTTAGTATCAATAATAATCATACCTACCACCAGAATTAATGGGTATCGAATTTGAGCAATTTTAAATTTGCGATTTTTCAAATTTTCAAACGCTTATATCTCGCTTATTTGCAATGATATCGCAAAACGATTGCTTGTTTTGTATGAACAATAAATATACCTACCACCAGAATTAATGGGTATCGATTTCAGGCAATTTTAAATTTGCAATTTTTCAAATGTTCAAACCCTTATATCTCTCTTATTTGCAATGATAGCGCAAAACGAATGCTTATTTAGTATCAACAATAATTATACCTACCACCAGAATTAATGGGGATCGATTTTGAGCAATTTTAAATTTGCGATTTTTCAAATTTTCAAACGCTTATATCTCGCTTATTTGCAATGATAGCGCAAAACGAATGCTTATTTAGTATCAACAATAATTATACCTACCACCAGAATTAATGGGGATCGATTTTGAGCAATTTTAAATTTGCGATTTTTCAAATTTTCAAACGCTTATATCTCGCTTATTTGCAATGATAGCGCAAAACGAATGCTTATTTAGTATCAACAATAATTATACCTACCACCAGAATTAATGGGGATCGATTTTGAGCAATTTTAAATTTGCGATTTTTCAAATTTTCAAACGCTTATATCTCGCTTATTTGCAATGATATGCGCAAAACGAATGCTTATTTAGTATCCACAATAATTATACCTACCACCAGAATCAATGGGGATCGATTTTGAGCAATTTTAAATTTGCGTTTTTTCAAATTTTCAAACGCTTATATCTCGCTTATTTGCAATGATAGCGCAAAACGAATGCTTATTTAGTATCAACAATAATTATACCTACCACCAGAATTAATGGGGATTGATTCTGAGCAATTTTAAATTTGCGATTTTTATAATTTTCAAACGCTTATATCTCGCTTATTTGCAATGAAAGCGCAAAACAAAGGCTTATTTAGTATCAACAATAATTATACCTACCTCCAGAATCAATAGGGATCGATTTTTAGCAATTTTAAATTTGCGATTTTTCAAATTTTCAAACGCTTATATCTCGCGTATTTGCAATGATAGCGCAAAACGAATGCTTATTTAGTATCAATAATAATCATACCTACCACCAGAATTAATGGGTATCGAATTTGAGCAATTTTAAATTTGCGATTTTTCAAATTTTCAAACGCTTATATCTCGCTTATTTGCAATGATATCGCAAAACGATTGCTTGTTTTGTATGAACAATAAATATACCTACCACCAGAATTAATGGGTATCGATTTCAGGCAATTTTAAATTTGCAATTTTTCAAATTTTCAAACCCTTATATCTCTCTTATTTTCAATGATATCGCAAATATATAGCTTGTTTAGTAGCAACAGTAAATATACCTACCTCCAGAATTAATGGGTATCGATTTCGGGCAATTTTAAATTTGCGATTTTTCAATTTTCAAACGCTTATATCTCTCTTATTTGCAATGATATCGCAAATCCATAGCTTGTTAAGTAGCAACAGTAAATATACCTACCTCCTGAATTAATAGGTATCGATTTCGGGCAATTTTAAATTTGCGATTTTTAAATTTTCAAACGCTTATATCTCTCTTATTTGCAATGATATCGCAAAACGCTTGCATGTATAGTATCAACAATTTGTACAATTACCACCAGAATTAATGGGTATCGTATTCGAGCTATTTTAAAAATGTAATTTTTCAAATTTTCAAACCCTTATATCTCTCTTATTTGCAATGATAGCGCAAAACGAATGCTTATTTAGTATCAACAATAATTATACCTACCACCAGAATTAATGGGGATCGATTTTGAGCAATTTTAAATTTGCGATTTTTCAAATTTTCAAACGCTTATATCTCGCTTATTTGCAATGATAGCGCAAAACGAATGCTTATTTAGTATCAACAATAATTATACCTACCACCAGAATTAATGGGGATCGATTTTGAGCAATTTTAAATTTGCGATTTTTCAAATTTTCAAACGCTTATATCTCGCTTATTTGCAATGATATGCGCAAAACGAATGCTTATTTAGTATCCACAATAATTATACCTACCACCAGAATCAATGGGGATCGATTTTGAGCAATTTTAAATTTGCGTTTTTTCAAATTTTCAAACGCTTATATCTCGCTTATTTGCAATGATAGCGCAAAACGAATGCTTATTTAGTATCAACAATAATTATACCTACCACCAGAATTAATGGGGATTGATTCTGAGCAATTTTAAATTTGCGATTTTTATAATTTTCAAACGCTTATATCTCGCTTATTTGCAATGAAAGCGCAAAACAAAGGCTTATTTAGTATCAACAATAATTATACCTACCACCAGAATTAATGGGGATCGATTTTGAGCAATTTTAAATTTGCGATTTTTCAAATTTTCAAACGCTTATATCTCGCGTATTTGCAATGATAGCGCAAAACGAATGCTTATTTAGTATCAATAATAATCATACCTACCACCAGAATTAATGGGTATCGAATTTGAGCAATTTTAAATTTGCGATTTTTCAAATTTTCAAACGCTTATATCTCGCTTATTTGCAATGATATCGCAAAACGATTGCTTGTTTTGTATGAACAATAAATATACCTACCACCAGAATTAATGGGTATCGATTTCATGCAATTTTAAATTTGCAATTTTTCAAATTTTCAAACCCTTATATCTCTCTTATTTGCAATGATAGCGCAAAACGAATGCTTATTTAGTATCAACAATAATTATACCTACCACCAGAATTAATGGGGATCGATTTTGAGCAATTTTTAATTTGCGATTTTTCAAATTTTCAAACGCTTATATCTCGCTTATTTGCAATGATAGCGCAAAACGAATGCTTATTTAGTATCAACAATAATTATACCTACCACCAGAATTAATGGGGATCGATTTTGAGCAATTTTAAATTTGCGATTTTTCAAATTTTCAAACGCTTATATCTCGCTTATTTGCAATGATAGCGCAAAACGAATGCTTATTTAGTATCAACAATAATTATACCTACCACCAGAATTAATGGGGATCGATTTTGAGCAATTTTAAATTTGCGATTTTTCAAATTTTCAAACGCTTATATCTCGCTTATTTGCAATGATATGCGCAAAACGAATGCTTATTTAGTATCCACAATAATTATACCTACCACCAGAATCAATGGGGATCGATTTTGAGCAATTTTAAATTTGCGTTTTTTCAAATTTTCAAACGCTTATATCTCGCTTATTTGCAATGATAGCGCAAAACGAATGCTTATTTAGTATCAACAATAATTATACCTACCACCAGAATTAATGGGGATTGATTCTGAGCAATTTTAAATTTGCGATTTTTATAATTTTCAAACGCTTATATCTCGCTTATTTGCAATGAAAGCGCAAAACAAAGGCTTATTTAGTATCAACAATAATTATACCTACCTCCAGAATCAATAGGGATCGATTTTTAGCAATTTTAAATTTGCGATTTTTCAAATTTTCAAACGCTTATATCTCGCGTATTTGCAATGATAGCGCAAAACGAATGCTTATTTAGTATCAATAATAATCATACCTACCACCAGAATTAATGGGTATCGAATTTGAGCAATTTTAAATTTGCGATTTTTCAAATTTTCAAACGCTTATATCTCGCTTATTTGCAATGATATCGCAAAACGATTGCTTGTTTTGTATGAACAATAAATATACCTACCACCAGAATTAATGGGTATCGATTTCAGGCAATTTTAAATTTGCAATTTTTCAAATTTTCAAACCCTTATATCTCTCTTATTTTCAATGATATCGCAAATATATAGCTTGTTTAGTAGCAACAGTAAATATACCTACCTCCAGAATTAATGGGTATCGATTTCGGGCAATTTTAAATTTGCGATTTTTCAATTTTCAAACGCTTATATCTCTCTTATTTGCAATGATATCGCAAATCCATAGCTTGTTAAGTAGCAACAGTAAATATACCTACCTCCTGAATTAATAGGTATCGATTTCGGGCAATTTTAAATTTGCGATTTTTAAATTTTCAAACGCTTATATCTCTCTTATTTGCAATGATATCGCAAAACGCTTGCATGTATAGTATCAACAATTTGTACAATTACCACCAGAATTAATGGGTATCGTATTCGAGCTATTTTAAAAATGTAATTTTTCAAATTTTTAAACGCTTATATCTCTCTTATTTGTAATAATAACCTAAAACGTTTGCATGTATTGTATCAACAATGTTTATTCCTACGACCAGAATTAATGGGTATTGATTTCTAGCAGTATCGCTTATATCACGTTTAGCTATTTTTTAGCTAAGTATGTCAAAAACCTGAAATTTCACTAGTTTTTTTTTCGAGTTTTCAACGATTTTTAGATTAATAGTTACAACAAATTGAATATTACTTCAAAGTTAATATAGACCCTGTCAAAAACTTTCAAATGAGTCCAAAATTGAGAAGTTTAGCTTACTTTTCAGCAAAAACTGGCCAGTAACCTGATATTTTACCATTGATTGGCGAGTTTTCGACGTTTTTTTGGTTAAAGTCAATTATAAATTGAATGTTTCTTCTGAATTTTGTTAGATCATGTGATAAGCTTTCAAATAAATCTAATCTTGACCAGTTTTGCAAACATTTCATTAAAATATGGCCAAAAACCAAATATTTCAACAATTTTTCCTAGTTTTCGTCGATTTTTAGTGTAATAGCTAAAGAAAATTGAATATTTCTTGTATATTTAGATAGATTCTGTCGTGAAATTTTAAATGAGTCCAAACTTGGCATGCTTAGCTATTTGTTTAGCAAAATATGGCCAAAATCCTGAAATTTCCTCAGTTTTTTTCGGGTTTTCGACGATTTTTTTGTTATTAGCTACAAATAATTGAATACTAATTCCAAATACAGGTAGACCTTATCATAAACTTTCAAATGAGTCCAAAATCGACAAGCTTAGCTAACTCTTTAGCAAAATATGGCCAAAATTCTGAAATTTCACAATTATTTTCGAGTTTTTGACGCTTTTTGGTTTAACATCTAAAGAACAAATGAAGTATTCTAATAAATTTCGATGGAACTCGTAAAAACGTTTAAAAGGGGCTTAAAGTTGACTAGTTTTGTTCAATTTTTAGCAAAATATGGCCAATATCCTGAAATTTCCTCAGTTTTTTTCGAAGTTTCGACGATTTTTAGGTTATTTGCTACAAATAATTGAATACTAATTTGGAATATATATATATATTTGGACCTTGTCATAAACTTTCAAATGAGTCCAAACTTGACAAGTTTAGCTTACTCTATAGCAAAATATGGCCAAAAACCTGAAATTTCACCAATTATTTACGAGTTTTCGACGTGTTTGCGGTTCGCGTCTAACAAATTCGAATTATTGTAAAACATTTAAATAGAGCTCGTATAATACACTAAAATGAGTCCAATATTGACTAGTTTTTCTAATTTTTTAGCAAAATCTGGCCCATATCTGAAATTTCAACAATTATTTTCCTGTTTTCGACGTTTTTTGGGTTAACGTCCAAAAATCAATGGAATTATTCTATTTCATATGTATAGATCTCATAAAGTACTTTAAAGAGAGCTTAAAGTTGATTAGTTTTGTTCAATTTTGAGCAAAATATGGCCAAAAACCTGACATTTCACCATTTATTAGCGAGTTTTCGACGTTTTTTCGGTCAAGTTCCGAGAAAAATTGAATATTTCTTCTAAATTTTGTTTGATCATGTCACAAAATTTCAAATAAATCTAATCTTGGCCAGTTTTAAAAATATTTTAGCAAAATAAGGCCCAAAACCAGAAATTTCACCATTTTTTCCGAGTTTTCGACGATTTTTGTGTGTTAGCTAAAGGAAATTGATTATTTCTTCTGAATTTAGATAAATTCTGTCATAAACTTTCAAATGAGTCCAAACTTGACCAATTTAGCTAACTCTTTAGCAAAATATGGCCAAAAACCTGAAATTTCACCAATTATTTTCGAGTTTTTGACGCTTTTTGGTTTAACATCTAAAGAACAATTGAAGTATTCTAATAAATTTCGATGGAACTCGTAAAAACGTTTAAAAGGGGCTTAAAGTTGACTGGTTTTGTTAAATTTTTAGGAACATATGGCCAATTACCTGATATTTCACCAATTTTATTCAAGTTCTCAACGTTTTTTGGGTTAACGTTTAACAGAAATTGAATTATTCTACTAAATTGGGATAGATCTTATCTAAGACTATAAAATGAGTCCAAAGTTGACTAGTTTTGATAAATCTTTAGTAAAGTATGGCCTAAAACCTGAATTTTCACCAGTTATTTTCGAGTTTTCGACGATTTTTAGGTTGATAGCTAAAACAATTGAATATTTCTACTGAATTCAGATAGAATTTGTCATGAAATTTCAAATAAATCCAAAATTGAAAAGTTTAGCTTATATTTTAGCAAAAATGGCCAAAAACGTAAAATTTCTCCAGGTTTTTTTCGGGTTCTGGACGATTTGTAGGTTAATAGATACAAAAAATTGAATATTACTTTAGAATTAAGATAGACCTCATCATAAAATTTCATATGAGTCCAAAATTGAGAAGTTTAACCTACGTTTTAGCAAAATCTGGGCAGAAACCTGAAATTTCAGCAATTATTGGAGAGTTTTCGACGTTTTTTGGGTTAACGTCTGAGAACAATTGAATTATTCTAATAAATTTGGATAGATCTCGTAAAAAAAACTTTAAAAGAGCTTAAAGTCGACTAGTTTTGTTCAATTTTTAGGAAAATATGGCCAATAACCTGATGTTTCACCAATTTTATTCGAGTTTTCGACGTGTTTTTACAGTTAGTCTGAGAATAATTGGATATTTCTTTTGAAATTTGTTATATCATGTCATTTACTTTCAAATAAAACGAATCTCACCATTTTTTGCAAAGATTTTAGCAAAATATGGCCAAAAGCTTAATTTTCACCAGTTTTTTTCGAGTTTTCGATGATTTTTAGTGTGATAGTTAAAAATTTGAATATTTCTTCTGAATTTCGATAGACTCTGTCATTAACTTTCAGTTGAGTCCAAACTTGATACGTTTAGCTATTTTTTAGCAAAATATGGCCAAAAACCTGAAATTTCATATGTTTTTTTCGACGGTTTTTAGGGTAATAGCTAAAACAAATTGAATATTGCTTCTGAATTTAGATAGATTCTGTCATGAACTTTCAAATGAGTCTATACTTGACAAGTTTTGCGAAGATTTTAGCAAAATATGACCAAAAACCAGACATTTCACCAATTATTTTCGAGTTTTTGACGTTTTGTGGGTTTACTGCAACGAATATTGAATTATTAAATATTTGGATTTTTAAATTATTAAAAATTTGGATAGATCTCGTATAAAACTTTAAAAGGAGTCCAAACTTGACTACTTTTCCTCAGTGTTAACCAAAAAAATTGCCAAAAACCTGAAATTTCACCGATTTTTCTCGAGTTTTCGACGATTTGTGGGTAAACTGCTACGAAAAATTTAATATTAGTCCAATTTTAGATAATTGTCATAAAATTTAAAAGGAGTCCAAATTTGACTATTTTTTCTCAATTTCTAGCAAAATATGGCAACAAAACCCTGAAACTTCATTGATTGTCTTCGAGTTTTTCGACGTTTTTTTGGGTTAACTGCAAAGTAAACTTCATTATTTCTTATTACTTTGGATAGATCTCGTATAAAATTTAAAACAAGTCCAAACTTGAAAAGTTTTGCTCAAATTTTTGCAAAATATGGCAAATAACCTGAAATTCCACTGATTTTTTTCGAGTTTAAGACGTTTTGTGGGTTAAGTGCTACGAAAATTTGAATATTACTTCAGAATTTAGATTTTGCCATAAACTTTAAAATGAGTCCAAAATTGACAAGTTTTGCAGAATTTTTAGCAAAATATGTCCAAAAACCTGAAATTTCATCTCTCTTTTTATTTACCTGATATTGCTTTTTTAATACTTGCTTTGATGGAGGTTTTTTGGGAATAGGGAATATTATACCACAGTTCCAATAATATTTATTGAAATGAAATCAAACGGCAAGATAACCATAGAATAAAGTTCCGAAATCACAGAATACAGAATCATGGATCACATTAATGAACACATTGTATTCACAGAAGGAATAAAGATGTTAATTAATACAAAAATAATGCCTCCAAAGACTTTTATAGATACATTGTTACAAGAAAGCCAAATACGACTAAACTATATGGACACATTAAAATCCACAGTAGAAACAAAACAAATAATGATAAATCTTAATATACAACTTCCCATATAACATCAAAACAAATAGTGCCTCAATAATTCTAAAAATATGATTATACAAAAAATCCATTTACAATTCAACTACCTTGACATATTAAAATGCACAATGAAAATAAAACAAAAAATATCAGGTAAACTAATGCACAGCATGTCATAATTTCAGCAAAATCACCTTAAATATTAGGTTTAAATGTTTGGGGTTGAAGAATGTACTTTTAGTGAGTCAGAACTCATAATTACTCATACTGATAATAGTTCACCTATTCATGAATGAACATTGCTGGTAAGTGGCAAATAAAAGTCAAACCTCAATAAGCAGCAAAGATAAATCTACATTAAATGTCGATCGAAAACATTAAAACCTCCTCAGAAATATTTGTAGAGGAACAGTGCAGGAGCACAAATACAAAACCACCAGAAAAACAAACTTTTGCAGAAACAAGTCAATCCTCATGAAATAATGAGATGAAATGTCATGCAATGAATCATCATCTAGAAGGAAGAAACAAAAGTGGAAGTTTTCCCAGGTGGAAATAGAGGCAGGTGTAAATAGCACCAACTCTGCCTTTTTGGCAATTTAAGGCCTCAATGTCTTCATGCCATTCTTTTGTGACGTTGGGTAGACGGGAAGGCCTCAACCAGACCAACCATGAGCATAATTAATGCAACCCCAAAATCAAAGCCAAACAGTAATATGAAGTTTTAATACTTAATGGTAAGCCTTAATTCAAGGGATAGTAATACTAATATTCATCCAGTACGTAAAGGTTCACCATATTTCACCCTTTCGAGCAGGAACATCTATAGAATAATTTTGTTTGTAGCAGAACAATTTCTACAGTAAAATAATCCAATACAAGAGATCTACCAACAAAATCATGACCCTCTTTCTTCCATGATATTGGGTCCACAGGAAGGCCTACACCAGACCAGCTGTACGCATAAATAATGCATTCCGAATATCTCCACAACAAAACCTATCCTGAAAGGAAAGAAATGACTAACAATGACAACTTCAAAATGGTAGACACAGCATTGAGAAATTCTAGAAAAAAAATTAGGGCGCTATAGTGAATGAAAATAAGTTAGAAAGACAATAAACGAGCTCCATTATAAATCTTGAATTTTTGAAAGATCATTAACATTAATTCATAAACTACAACAAATTTACAGCACAAGAAACTATGAAGTTAAAAAAATGAGATATAACCATTAGAAAATGGTCTTATAATTTCGAAGACCCAGCAAGATATCTTTCAGCAATGTAGCAAGATTTATTCACAACTCTTCTTTGCGGTCCATTGTCTTCAAAAAAATCTTAAACCCTTCACGACGGTCTTCTTGTTAACTGGCAAGACTTTTGGTTCTTCCATTCTGCTAAAGAAAGAGAAAAATACCATAAATTAATTTCCTGGTTGAATCTAAATGCCATAACACTCAGAAATCTTTGGAGCAAAAATTAAATGGATTAATGAAAACAAAACAGACAAATTCTGTGACAAAACCTCAATTTATGCTACTGATATTGTGTCAACCCGAGGTGAGCAATTGGAAAAAGGAGCACTTTTCATATTGAATGACTTCAGTCTCTGGAAAGATGACTTTTAGATTAACCAATGCTTAGGATCACCTCTGCAGCCTTACAGTTTACTTAATATGGAGATGGAAAATTATATGATAATTAGTGAATTCCTCCTGCAAAAATGTAGGAATTTAAATTAAATTAAGTTACCAATAATTTTTAAAAAGTTTTCAGATCGTCAAAACTAATAGCCTCACATTCTCCTACAAAAGTAGAAAACACAAGTAAATCATTGGTTTATTGTTCCATAGTTCTAGTAATCTCGATCTAAAAATCATATTCTACGATCGAATTAAGAATCTCTATTTAATTTCCTTTCTTTTGGCACTAATCTCGATTTGCAAAACCATTACATTTAATTTAATACAGCAATAGAAAAATAAATGTCAGCTATGCAATGTAATCGATCCAAATGAACATTCCTTGAATCGCATATGAGAGACGATTCGAGTCGTCCTGATTCGATCAAAGGATACTCTGTACGAACGAACATGTGGCATAGTACCATGTACCTACCCTGCATATGCTCCTCTTGAAAGAATAATTCCTGCCAGCTTAATAACTCCTGTATCCAATTCTGTAACAGCACCCACATGACTGTTTTCACGGTTGTCAAAGTAGATTCTATTGGACATCTAAAAAATAAGAAGTGAAAATTACATTAAATTACTCTCAGTTGATTTCAAGATCCGTTTAATTATTCATTCCAAATTCAACAAATTTATTTATACTTATTATTTAATATGGAAATATAAATGAAAATAAGACGAAGATGAAAATATAAGAATCGTCCTTTGCGCTGAAAGAGGTGGTGGCTCTCAAACAGCTTTCTTTTGTAAAAAGGGTTGCCTTTTATATAAAAATGAAACCATAGATGGAGAAACTAAAAAGGTATTAAGTCAATTATTAAAAACATCACATTGAGAAGAAAAACGTACGTTACCACTCTATTGTGTCTGTAGAAGGCATTCTTGAATCCACTCCCACAGCAGCAACTGCAGAAAGTCTTGCCTCAACATTTCTCTATCCCTTTTCCAAATCTGAAAACCCTTAAAATGGTCTTCGTAGAGTATGTTCAGCCTTTTTTCTCATTTCTGAAGATTAGAATTTTAGATACGAAAAGAAAACTCAGGCTTCGATGAAAGAAAAATCAAAAATGAATTAAAAATTCAAGCTAATTATTTGTAAAAATCAATCTATTTCTATTAAGAATGTCTTATTACATAATGTTTAATCCGTACATTCTTGCATTAACAATGGCCTGAATCACAGAGGAACTGATTGCTTACAACTGCCATATAATGCGTATTTTTCGTTTCATTCCTCCCAATTCTCGTAATTTAGAGTTCAAAACGATATTATTCGAACAAAATAAGAATCATTTACGTCTTTTTATCTTTCGGGATTCGTAGCGATTCTGTAGGACCATTATTTTTAATTTTGTTCCATACATGAAATGAAGCCTGCAAACAAAACGGATCTCTACGTACATTTCTTACGGAGGCTATTCTAAAACGTAATTGATCAACGTCAGCAACGATTAGAAGAAGAACGCCGGAGAAATTCAAGACTAATACAAGCATTACGGCAGAACCAAGTAAGTTCCTAAAAGGCATCTACAACGGCTGATGTTTCTTACGCTACTATGTACTCTTAGGTGTTGCTTGCATTCGCTGTGGAGCATGAAATTTTACCAAAAACGTGATTAAAATTGAATTCAAATCGAACCATTGTGTGATGATTGCGTGGTAAGATAGATATAAACAAATTTTAACGTAATAAGGACCTTAAAAGAGAACAAATAGGAAAATTAACGGAAAAGGTTAACACCGAAAAAATATTCACTGAATGCCAAATGTTGGTAAATATACTTTTGAAACCCCTTAACGCTTTCCCCTTTCCATCCCGACAGCGAAAAAAATACATTGATCATTAACCTTTATCATAATAATAATCATTCCACCTTATGTGGTATATGTGGATGGTAGGAAACACTCCATGTAGTCTCTTGTTGGGCCTAGTTATTTATCGTCTAATTGTAAAGTCATGAAAATTAGCTCTATCTTGAATTGATCCGCAGGTTTGCTAACGTCCTGTGATTTTTAAGCATACCGAACACTAAACGATAAGAATACGAATAACTTATTTATGGACGGAAAAAGAACATAATCGATGAACAAATCCTCACTGCATAAATACTTACTTACACCAGTCTCTTAACACGTCAATAATCCTAGGTAGAGTGGTAGCAATCGAAAGGACACGACTATCGATCAATAAAAGACTTGAATAAGTAACAATGGAAAAAATCTCAAGCCAGCCATCCAACTAATGAAAAAGTAACCGTTGATTTATAAAATGTTGAATATTATCCCAAATAAAACATTAAAAATGTTAACGATAAATGATAGAGAGTGGAAATTTCTTCAAATTACGTTGGATATGCGATAACACTTTGATTAACAAAAACTATCTAAAAAGTGACTGCTTTAGACTCCGAGAAACTTATGATGATGAATGCAAGATTATTTTGATAATTCCTGCAATGTCAGGCTCGGTGACAGATTTATCTTAAGCATCGATAAAGAAATTATATTGATTTTCTGTTAGCATCGTGACAATGACGAGCAGAATATGACGATACAAGTTATTATAACTCAAATGAACATCACGCAACGTTAGTTCACCGATTTATCTTAATTAAAGAAGGTACTCTTAACTGCAGTGAGTCACGATGATCTAAAGGAATTAAATTTACCGAAGTTTATTATATTGCATTTGCGTACACGAGGATCAATTTTCTACATTTCCACTTTATTTCGCACAAAATATTTCCAATCATATTAGAGCTACGGGTTGTTAATCATTCCAATGTTAGTAGAACATAAAAAGCCACTACATTAACTAATCCCAATGCATTTACCAAACAGAGTTAGTATACAGAGCACACACTGTTTCACACCAAAATTCATTCAACATCCACAATCATTCATTCGATCTATTACAGTCAAGCAAACTGAAGGCACTACACGCACTCATGGTACTACCTAAACTTTTGCCATGGTCTCTTTGTCTAATCTGATCCTGTATTATTGGAAGAGATCTCATAACACGTCCCTCTGTAACCTCCGCATATATGCTGAAGACTTTTCCTAAATAAATCTCCACTTCATTCTCTTCAGTCACTCATTTGATCACCCATTGCATTCTGAACACACACACACACACGCACACACACACAAATAAATTTAATTTACATGAATTAAACTCACACCAAACTAAAAGACCAAGTACAAAGTCACAAAGTGTTATAAATAAAAATGGAACTCCTTTTCGTCAATCAAATTTCGATATTCGGATACAATAATTACGACAACTATGCTTTTCTTATTATGGCTAAATTAAATTTTGATGGAATGAAATTTCTTTGAAATCCAATGGGTATAAAATTTATAGTAACTCGTCAATTAAAAAGCCAACTGCTAAATTTAATAACTAGCACCGCATTTTACAATAACCGTCAGTTGATAAACCGAATAATTTGCATCGAGACCAAAATTGAATTTACCTAAATCTTTTAATTTGAATTGGAATCTCTGAAAGCAAGGACATCAAGAAATAAGGTTAACATCGCTTGTTCAATTCTTGGTGAAGACGTTTGCGGAAATCTAACCGTTTTACTATGCGACCCACCATCCCGCTTAAGCCGGCCTGATACGAGCGTAAACTAAGAGATTGATACTGCACGTCAAGTTTTTATAAATTCGTACTTTCCGCGTATGATAGGCAATAATAAACTAATATTAATTTTCACGCTCAGAGCCAATTGTCCTCCGAAAACATCCCACCCTCAATTCCCTTGAAAATCTAAATGATTTACGTTTGGGATGGACATGGAAAACAATCTAAGAAGGGCGAAAAACTTTTTAACCATCGCACGGCAGTGGTAATCAGTAATCGAAAGTTTTGGTCCGAATGCGAAACCTTTACGCCACATTAGCGCTCCTCAAGCTTAGCTTATTATTAGCTTCATAGCTAATTGAATCGCCCGAGGCAAGCTGCATAGTAAGAAGTAAAAAAATATACTACCTTAGCTCGAAAGGCCGTTTTGAACACCGGTGAAGGCCGTGTACGCGTGCTCTACACCTGTCGCTTGAGAAATTCTTCGAGCTGAAGGTCAAATGCACTGAACGCGATGTTTTAATTTATTTCCCTCTTTAAAGCGTGAATTGCTGACACACTATTTGACAAAAACTGTCTTCAAAGAAACCAAAGGTTATCTTCAAGCGAATTTTTTTGTAAGACTATAATAAGTCTTCTTTTACCAAATTAGCGTCTGCTGTTACCAAGGATAGTCTAAACGGAACTCGAGTGATTATAATTGTTAAGAGTAATACTTATTGGAAGGTTTACGGAACTATTATCGGCTATTACTGTACACTTCTATTTTCCTCTAACAGAACGCGAACCCCATTTTAGTTAAAGATCGATAATTGCGGGACACCTACCTTCAAATGACCATTCGTTATTAGACTGCTTAAGCATACAAAAAATGGATCTGGACATACTTAATCAAATTGATGTAAGAAGTCAAGAAACGATTATGAAACATACGATGACCTCAGGTTGAAGGGAAAGCTATTATCACAGTAAAATACGATACCGTCGATCAGAATCAGAACTCGCAACAAAATTTGTTCAAATTAAATAATTGATGAACGCATTTACTTTCATTGCCTCTCAAAAATGGCATTCAATAATTGTGGAAACCTCGCCAACGGTTCACGGAATCTCAGTATTTAAATCATTGGTTCGGATTATTCTAATCAAATCCACACAATATATAACGAAACGAATACAGAATGAACAGTTAAGCCAATGATAGACGGTAAAACTAAACGCCGATCATTCTAGAATAAAACTGGATCTGGACGAGAAGAATCGGAGCCCACAAAATAAAAGATTTGCAATAGACTTACTCTAGTTCCCTCTCGAAATATGTACCATTACCTCGATAGTCTCGCAGAGTATCTCCGTGCAGGAACGTTGAGTGACTGCTGCTGAGTCCCCCTTCCTGAAGGTCACACTCAATGGAAGACAATGCTTTAAGACTTCAACATTCAGCGACGTCAGCGCCACGAAAATCCCATATTGCGGACCAAGTCTGCCCAACCTGTCAGTAGCGATTCCTTATTTTCTACGATTTTCGGGTACATCTATACTATATAAACTACAAGCCGTTTTTCGGCGTGAGGAAGGAGCTTTAAACACCAGTTTCATCTAAACTACTTCCTTATTCGGTTATTGTCGCGTATCGTTCGCGGAGGGAATTAATTTAAAAACGATTCGTCCTAGCATCTATTTCTCTTAACTTAAGTTCATTATCGGATCGACCGAGGTAGAAGCGGGATTGCGTGAAACCGACTGTATCTTCCGAAAATGTAGTTTCCCTGTAGTTAATAAGTAATCGCAGCCTAGATTCCAATCTCCTTTCTTTCAACGATTCCCAACCTACGAATGAGAGCATTTTTGTGCTTTTTACGTAGCATTTCTTATCAAAACGAACCGCTTTACGCTGCACGTTCTCGAGTTCACCAGTACAGCATATTCCAGAAGGGGTCTGACCAAGGTAAAATAAAACCGCTCTTTCGCAGCTGTGTCTCAATACAAGAACCACTACAATATGAGTAATTTGTTGCATCACCGAGAGGATTTTGGAGTTGATGCTGATTGACATTTCTATGCTACATCGCACGGAAAGGGTCCAAGTGACCAGGTAGGAGGAATACTAAAGCGATTAGCCACACGTGCCAGTCTACAGTGCCCGTATGGAGAACACATTCAGACTCCTCAGGAACTGTACGAATGGGCCCAATCAAATGTTAAAGGGACGGAGTTCGAGTTTGTAGCCAACGAAGAAGTGACCGAGGTAAAGAAAAAGCTGGTCAGAAGATTTCGAGAGGCACCTGCAGTAGAAGGTATCCGTTCATGCCATGCAGCTAGTCCACTATCAAAGAATGATCTGTTACTGAAGTCTTTCCCATTCATCGAAAGGAACTATTTTCAGCTTCTCTGGTGTTGATTTTCAACGTTTTAAGGAGAGTTCGGCTATTTTTCAAGGTCCAGTAAGAAGGAAAGTGAATTTCATATGCGTGATTTTCTAGGGCAACATTTTTCACGGCTAAACAAAACTTTCATATTTTAAGTCTGCAGCTAAGAGGCATATAACCTCAGTAACTAAAACTCCCAGTACAGACGTCCCTCATCAGAGAAAAGGGAAGAAAACTTGATTTTTTTAGGTGTTCTGTGCATCTGTAACTAGTATTACATTTGTTTTTTTTTAACTTCCACGCTCTATAAAAATTAATGAAAGTATTATTGAACATTAATATGGACAAAATAATCTTTTTTAAAATATTTATATGCTTACATTCAATTGGTATTCAATTAAAATATTAATAAAAATATAAAGTCAATTATTAAGTTATTGGGATGTCAACTGCATTATGAATGTGACATTTTTCAATCAGTCGAGAGCAATAAATGATATTTTAAATAAATAGTGAATAAATAAACAACCATAAGTTATCTTTTTAAGGGATTCCAAAGAATCACATCAATTTTTCCTATTCACGTCAGGGAAAATTCATGTGCATAAGAGTGAAGAAAGAACAGATCGGCATGACAGGTAAGAGAGAAGAAAGTGCTGTTTATAAGATAAAGAGTAAATAAATCCATTTAAGCTATCGTTTGCGGGAGGAAACAAATTTTCCGTTGAGTGGTGCGCAAAATTGATTCTCCGCATTTCCTTTTATTATTCTTTCGGTGCGCGAGCCGGACCCGTTCCACCAACCGACTTCCTTCCCTTTCCCACAAACCGAGCTCAGGTATACGCATATCTCCTAAGGAGATAAGGGAAGGAATTACTCCAACAGCCTTAGTGATTTTTTTACTTCGCAAAGAATTGCTAGCGAAAGTTTAGACAATCATTTGTCATTGCTCTAGGATTTTCAAGTTGATAGCGAGGCTATACCAATGTGATCTAAGAGGCTTCTATTAGCGAGAGGAAGTTTTTTGGACCGATACAATGATAGCTGGAATTCTAAGTAACATTTTTCTGTATTACTTGGATTCAGATTTGTCCTCAATAATATTAAACAATGAAAATGAACACCAATATTAAACTAGTACAAAAATGAATAGCTTAAAATCAAGGTGACAAATAAACGTATAAAAGCATCTGCGAGTTACCCACCCTAAAATCAATAATTTTCCAGTGTATGGTGAAGGCGTCGCTTCACCTATCGACGGAGCCGAAAGGAATGAAGGATGCGTCTTAAAAGAATCAAAAGTGCGGGTGAGAGAAGCCTCGTTTGTCTGCCTTCTCAATTAGGGATAACTGAGATCGAGCAAACGGATTCGTGAGTTGCTACGAAGGCAAGATGAGGTCTCCGAGGCTTTGTGAAAAGCGAAAAAAATCCGGGGGCGAAGGCAAATATTGTTTCTTTCGGAGGAAATATTCAATTCTTGGGAAAGGGTTTCAAGAAACAGAGGCGAGGGTTTGGCAAGATTTTGGCGAATTTCTACTATCCTATAAGTTTATGACAAACACATTCAGAACTTTTACGTAAGTTAGTTAATTCATCAGGGGATCTTTTTAAGATGTTAAAGTCAAGACCAACAAAAAATGTTAAATAAGAACTATGTTCTGAGAAATCTACAAAGCTAACTGTATGAATTCTAACTTCCGCATCTTTTGTTTGGCTGAAATTCATCAAAAGAAAGTTTTGTGTCGTCTTTTGACCGCCCGGGAGTGTCCCTCGAGAGAAGTGTGCGGATGACGGAAGGGTGGAGCCGCTCACAAACTTTTAACTACGCGTGAAGAACGGATTATGAAGAAGATAATTGACGACTCGTCCACGCCTTCCTCTTCAAACAAAAGAATCTCTACACCGTCTTCTGTCTCCATCTGATTGCTCGATATGGGAAGGAAAGAATCGTTAAAGAATTAGTCACAGGGCGAGTAAACAACAGCCCGCACCGAGGTCTGCGATCCATTTGCTATCGTTGGATAAATCTCCGCGACACTGCGCCGATGGTCACCCAGGAAGTACGGCTATATCCTGAACATTTTTTCTGCAGCTTCTGCCCAATTTTATTTGGGAAAATAAGCCACACTTTCGAAACTTCCCCATCATCGTTGAATTCTAAGTGACATAATTTTCCGACTATGCCATTAGCCAGACCATCCGAAACATCGATAGTTGTGGTTATACTGTAATATGTTCCTTTTACAATTGTAAGTTCATTTGGTAGCCCATAAGTATCTATTGTCGACATTTTATGCAAAACTGGTTCGATTCCTGGCTGGGGCAACTTTTTTTTAAGGCACTCTCCAGATTTTACTTATGACGCGTGAGGCGGTTTCTCGACCAACTCCCCATCCCAAAAGTATCCAACGGGAGCAAAGAAGTTTCACTTCAAAAACTGGAGATATTCCCTTGACTCTCAAGTTTACCTTTACTAATATCCTAACCGTACTTCTAAATCTGAATTATTGTTCAACGATAGAACAAAGGATTTGAGATCTCCTTTATGAAAATATTACGAGGTTAGTAATGATGTGGCAAAAATTCTCCCAAGTTTATCTTTAATAAGGATTCTGCGCGAACTAGTCGATCTCTCAATTACTGCCTGGTCATCAAACAAAGTGGGATAGAAATCCCTTCCATACGGTGAACCGGTATAAAAAAGACAATCCCGATCGATGCATGCACTACCATTTGTGAGAGCTTAAGTCCTTGACAAGGACGGAAACGGTTGAGTCCTTCCCACCCTCTCCCTTTCCAACTACTCCATTCCCACCCTCTCCCTTCCCTACTACTCCAAACCCACCCTCTCCTTTCCCAACCTCTCCCTTATCACCCTATCACTTCCCATCCTCTCCCTTCCCAACCGCACCCTTCCAACCCTCACACATCCCACTCTATCCCTTCCCACCATCTTCATTCCCACTCTCTCCCTTCTCAACCTCTCCGTTCCCACCCTCTTACTTCCTACCCGAATTATTTGTTACCCTCCCCTTTCCCTCTTCCCCTCACATTCCCATAATTCCTTTCAATCCCTCTCTTAATCAACCTCCTCCATCCTCTACCTTCTCTCCCCTTCCCCATGAGATTTATTCCATTGAAAAGTATCAGCAATACAATGAAAAGTTACAAAATATATAAAAAAAACATGACCCTGCCTTACACTTCCTTAGAAATCTATACATTCTGCAATAGTTAAATGGTTCAGGGTGCTACATTATTTTTATATACGTATTATATACATTTCAAGTGATGGGAAACTATACAAGTTTTGGCCTTACAATTTTTAAGCTATACATGATTGAAAATATATTTTGGTTTGGAAGAAAAAGATAATATTTCACTTTTTATTCATCTTATGCATATGGTCTAAAGATATCCATGGATCAATTAAGAAATTTAATATCAAAAGATTGAATAAACACCAAAAAGATACACAAAACATAACGTTTAAAAAATAATCTTTTACCTTGCATCACCATTAGTCACATTGAAGATTAAAAGTTGTAAAAGCTTCAAATAGTATACATAGATAAAGATTCACTTAATTGTTCAATTGATTGTACATTAAATAGTTGAGAATGTAAATATATGATTTGAATGTGCATTGCACGGAGAAACTTCAGTTCACCTCAAAAGTCACGGATTTTATTCTTGAAGAAAGTTTATATTTTATTCTTTCCAATCTAAAATTTGTCCAGATGCTGTCCCCCGCCACAGCAACACAACTCCGTCCCTGACGCCGTCCTTCTAGAAAGATAATATCTGTATGATTCACCAAAAACGAAATTTAGTCAAGACACACATTTTCCGGTTCTTTAATCATGTATCGAATAAGAGGAGACTCCGCAAAGCGCAATTGTTTGTTATAACATGATATTAATGTACACAAAAAGTAAATTCAGGGTGGGTCTTAAATTAGAGAATCCCCATGCTTCACTATTATATTTCTACTACCTCATCTGAAATTTAATAAGTTTGAATCTTTACTGAATACTCTCAATAATGATACATGTGTTGACCCAAATTTAGGAAGATCATTATTTAAAATCATACTAAATACATACTAAGCCTGTATTAGCGAAACAAATTAGATATAGAAGTATATCGAGTGGAAGATAATGATGAAATAATACATCAATATATAACTTACCCAGATTCTCATAATGTATGATTCCTTTATAATTCATTTATTTTTATGACAATTCGCGGAAAAAAATTAAGGAGCCAACCAAAGCAAGAATCTTGGAGACGGTACATTTGCATTAAGACCAATAAGACTCTGAGAATAGAAATTTATTGATGGAGTATTTCTTAACATCTTGCTCTAAAACAATGAAAGTTACCATTTATCAAGTGTTTCGAAAGCTTTGGAAATAACGAGTATCTTATATAACCTTACTTACAAAGACAAAATAAAATTCGATCATAAAAATGACTTATTGTTAGTGCAGATGAAATCCTTCATCTGCCAATAGCTAAAGGTAGGTAATTTTAATGATGATGGTTATCAATATAGCGGATGTCCTACCTCGCAGTCATTGAAACCGCATGTAATGCATATATTAACAAACTGAATGTAGTACCAAGATGATTAATGAGCAACATACGATACAAGACCATAAGTTTGAACCAGCGATTTATTTATCCTGACTGAAAAGTCTCATAAAAATATTACTCTTCTGATACATGGTTAGTATTTTAGTACTCTATTAAAATGTCCTAAATTATTTTAAATAATTAAATGCGCAGAATTTACAATAGCGTTGTTCAGCAAGGTAACGAAATTCTTTCTAATCATCAAATATAGAATATTTTCGATAGTCACTAAATATTTCTAAAAAAATTTAACGGAATGTAAAATTAAACGACCGATAAAAGGAATCGGAATCAAAATTCTCATCATTTTATGCACCTTCAATTTCCATTGGCCTTGCATATATAGTAATTTAGCTTCAAAATATAAAATAAAGCCTTTACAATAACTAGCTGTTTATGAATATCTTATGAAAAGTGTTGGCCTTCATTGTGATATAAAGGCAAGCCATTATGCAAATAAATAACTCAGGTTCCTACCATAATTGTTTAATGTTTATTTCTTTTTACGTTTAGGAAGCATTTTTAATAAACCATTTGCGATACATTTAATTAAGTATTGGTCTCTAAAACAGTTGCTCCGGTTTTTCCTTCCAGAATGTATTTACATCGATTGCATCAGTATTTACGGAGAACACTGATAATTACTCGAAACATTTAGCATGAATAATGAATTATCTAGTACTCCATGCATTAAGAAATGTAACATAGTAGTGCCGTTGAAACTGAGGCACTGTTTAAAAACTTCCAAAGAAAAATAAATTGAAAGTAAATCAATTGTGACGAAATTCGGCTAACATCAAAGAACATTAACGAATGAGAAACATAGGCACTATCGATCATGCATAAATAGAAATTATAATGATACTTGATTAAACTTACACTCATCGTACTCTGTGCTCCTTCCATGGACCGAATATCTCCTTGCAGCATCTCTGCATTCCTACTCTCGCCCTTCCATCATTGAGAAAAGATCCGAGCGTATTTCTGAAGTAGAAAATTTAAAAATAATTAATAAAACATTATCTTGTAAACAAAAACACTATGTTAATTAAAAGAACGAAGCTTCGAATATACTAGAATATGAGTACTTTAACATTAGATTCAAATTGGACTCACTGTATTTTAACTCACTGTATTTGTAATAAATGAAAAACACTAATTGAAGTTTTGTTTCGAAAACAGAAAACGCTATGTTAATCTAAATATACGACTTACTGATCATACTCAAACACAAATAACAAAAACAAACGTTTTGTTCCTTTTGTACTTATTGTATTTTGTGTTCCATCCCTGGACCGAATATCTCTCCTCCGTATCTCTGTGTTCTTATTCCGCTCTTACGAGATCTAGGAAGATTGCGAGTTTTGTTCTAAAGAAAAGATAAGGAAACAGTTAATAAATAGCAATTCGGAAACAACAAACTTGTGTTAATCCAAAATAAAAATATAATATTTAATAATAACGATTATAATAAAGTACTCTTCACTCAATATTTGTGTGAGCATATACGTTACTTAATACTTTCTTAGTAAGTTATTACTTCATATTTAAGTGTCTACTGAGAACCTTTTTAACTTCGTTTCCCTCAAGCTAAACCAAACCGAAAAATATCATGGCTCCCGAAATGAAGCGCTCAACTATGACTAGTTCAGTGATAGCGCAATATCAACGTCTGCCGAAGAATATCATCGTAGAATTCTATCTAAACTTCAGGCTAATAACTTATATCGATAACTCTCATCATGGAATGGCATGGCTGCTGCTAGTAAGACCTGATACCTTTTCCTTTTATGGATATGCCTTTCTCCATACATAAGATGCCAATATTTATCTACGACAATATTTTCGAACTCTATATTCAAACAAAACTTGGAAGAGAACTGATTAATTTATATCATATTATCTTTTACATCACAAGCATTATAAATAATGTTTTTTGGGACATGTTCGATGAAAAACGATGAAATTGGCCTTTCGCACAGAGCGCCCACTAAGTATATAATCAGCAACTTCCGGTTGATCAGTATTTCATGAATAACTCCTAAACAATCAGTTATACAACAACGTATTTCATACAAAAGTTATATTAAATTGCATTTTATAAACATTTCATAAATAATAGTATATACCTAGTATCAGATTAATGGAGATATTTTGCAAAAATCAGAAATTAGCCTTGAAAAGTAGAGCTCGACATCCACCAAACCGATTTAAACCAGAAACTAATCAACTCTAACGACACCAACCAAAGTACTATATATGAAATTTGACGTTGATAAAACAAATAGTTTTCATATTACAGTGCCCACAAAGTACATAATCAGCTACTTCCGGTTTATCAGTATTTCACTAATAACGCCTTAGCAATCAGTGATAAAAAATATGCTAAATACAAAATTTATGGTAAAATACATTTTCTAAAACTTATATAAACAATTGTACGTACCTAAATGTCATTTTTTGAGATATGTGGCCAGCACATGCCTTTCTCCACATATAAGATGTAAATATTTATCTACGACAGTATTTTCGAACTCTATATTCAATCTAAACTTGGAAGATAAGTGATTAATTTATATAATACTAGCTGAAGCGCCCGTTGATTCTCAACGGGGAATATAGAAGTGGATTAAATTCAAGTTGCAGGTCGTGCAATGCGTAAATTTCCTTTAGAATAAGCTCTAAAATCCCAAGCTATTCTTCCTGTACAGGAAAATTCATGAGCTCGGCTAAAAAATCGCATTGATCGTGAGGAGGATTGGCTGTTTACAACCTCAACAATTTTGGATAATTCACGCGTATTTTATCAAAATTCTCCGAATTTCGATTCGGAAACAATATTCCACGATCAAGATTAGAATATTCATTTAATTTCCGTTCTTTTTCTTCTTGTTTCGACTCCATACGACTATTTTTCTGTTTTAATTCTTCAAAAGAAATATAGCCTGCTACCGATTAAAGTGAAGATTAGATTTATTCTTTATGGAAACCCATCTGAGCGATCTAGGTTCAAAACAAGCAAAATTATCGAATACAATTGAGACAGTACGTCCTTCCTTGTCCCAGAAAACACGTACGCAAAGTTTGACGCGAATCTGGCAAACGGTTTGTACTAAAATCGAAGACACACAATCTCCTGACTGTAATTACGTACCTGCAATTGCTGGTCATCTTCTTACAGAAAATTTCTCGTTATCCATTAAATATATCGTACTCTTCAATCATCAGCTTTATGGGCCTAAAGTCTACGAGTATTTTTATGGGATAAAACTTGAGCTCGGATTCAACAATGGGATCGGTCGTCAGGGGGATGGGTTGTTTATAGCCTCAAATTTTCACAAAAGTTTTGTATATTTTACCAATATTCTCGCAAATTCTAATCGAAAGTAAAATTCCACGACCAAAATAAGAATCTTTATTTAATTTTCTTTCTTTCGGTGTTTGTCTCGACTCTGTACGACTATTTCTTCTAATTTAATTCTTCAAAAGAAATAAAGCCTGCAACCGATAAAAGTGAAGCTTACGTGTATTCCTTATGGAAATCTATCTGAGCGATCTTGGTTCGAACCCAGCAAAATTCTTGAATAAAAATGCGACAGTACTTTCTTCCTGATGTCAGAGGACACGTATGCAAAGTTTGAGACAATTCGGGCAAACGGTGTGGACTCCAATCCAAGACAAACAAACAAACCCACAAACACACAAACCCACAAACACACAAACCCACAGAATTTCTGCTTTATATATATATAGATTATCTTTGACGTCACCAACATTATAAATAATGTTTTTCGGGACATGATCGATGAAAAACTATGAAATTTGCCTTTCGCCCATAGAGCCCAGGGCGCCCACAAAGTACATAATCGGCAACTTCCGGTTAATCAGTATTTCATAAATACATCCTAAACAACCAGTGATACAAAAATATGATTTATACAAAAGTTATATTAAATTACATTTTCTAAAAGGTTCATAAATAATAGAATATACCTAAATGTCATATTTATGGAGATATTTTGAAAACCGGAAATGAGCTTTGAAGAATGAAGCTCGACTTTCGGTTTACCGATTTACTCCAAATCTAATCAACTCTAACGACACCAACCAAAGTACTATATATAAAACTAGCTGAAGCGCCCATTGATTCTCAACGGGTAATGTAGAAGTAGATTAAATTCAAGTTGCCGGTCGAGCAATGCGTAAATTCCCTTTAGAATATACAGTCTAAAATCCCAAGCTATTCTTACTATGCAGAAAAAATCATGGGCTCTGCTAAAAAATCTCATTGGTCGTCAGGAGGAAACAAACGTACAAACCCACAGAATTTTTGCTTTATATCATACAAGACATCTAACTATTCTCATCCATGAGCTAGTTACCTTCAATTGCAATTCAGTAGCTGCAATTGCTGGTTACCTTCTTACAGAAAATTTCTCGTTATCCATGTAATATATCGTCCTCCTCAATCATCAGCTTTATGAGCCTTAAGTCCTCGAGTATTTTTACGGGATAAAACATGAGCTCGGATTCAACAATGGGATCGGTCGTCAGGGGGATGAGTTGTTTATAGCCTCGAATTTTCACAAAATATTTGTATATTTTACCGATATTCTCGCAAATTCTAATCGAAAGTAAAATTCCATGACCAAAATAAGAATCATTATTCAATTTTCTTTCTTGCGGTGTTTGTTTCAACTCTGTACAACTATTTCTTCTGATTTAATTCTTCAAGAGAAATAAAGCCTGCTACCGATAAAAGTGAAGCTTACGTGTATTCCTTATGAAAATCTATCTGAGCGATCTTGGTTCGAACCCAGCAAAATTCTTGAATAAAAATACAACAGTACTTCCTTCCTGATATCAGAGAATACGTATGCAAAGTTTGAGATAAATAGGGTAAACGGTGTGGACTCCAATCTAAGACAAACAAACAAACCCACAAACAAACCCACAGAATTTCTGCTTTATATATATAGATTAAGTGTGATACAACGAATGGTTTTCATGTTAGAGCGCCCACAATTTACATAAAAGCTACTTCCGGTTTATCGGTATTTCACGAATAACTCCTTATCAACCAGTGATGCAAAAATATGTTAAATACAAAAGTTATAGTAAATTACATTATCTAAAACTTCTATATGTAATACAATGTACGTATATATCACATTTATGGAGATATTTTGAAAACCCGAAATGAGCTTTGATGATTGAAGCTTAACTTCCGGTTAAACGATTTTATCCAAAAAATAATCAACTCTGTCAGCACACCACAGTATATATGTGAACATTGGTACTAGGGCTAATAGTTTTCTCGTTAGAGTGCCCACAAGCACACACACACACACACACATCTTTCAGAAAATGGTCAAAACGTATTCTAGTGACCCCAAAACATGTATTTCCGTTGAAATCTCGAAGTCAAATATTTTCCTGAAAACAATACTATCTATATAGTATGAATATTGAGAAAGTAAAAATCCAATTGGTATGAAGGAATTGACCCACAAATACATTGTGTATTGTATGTTTGCAATAACAAAAGTGTAAAATCTTCTACCGCTATTCAAAGAGTCTAAACAATTTGGGTTACAGACCACTAATTGCCATTTTCCACTACCATTGTTTCATTGAATTTAAGAAAAAGAAATCCAACAAAGCAAACCAAAAGACTGCTTAAATGTAAAGTAACCACAAGGATGATCATTGAAATAAATCAGATTTCCAGAAATACATCCCACAAAGTTCGTCCATGATCTCCAATTGGAAATATTCCTATAACTATAATAAAATCTGCTAGTTAAGATGGCAGACATTGGCTTACTCAAGCATATTAACGAAATCATATTGCAACCTGTATAACAGAACATATTGACAGTAATTGCAATATTATATCTAAATATATATTATAACTCAAATAAGGCATGAAATATATATAAAAAAAATATGAACTCCCCAGAATATTATGATCATGTACCCCCAAATCGAGCATAGAGCAATGTGAAAGGAAAAGTCAGAGCAAAGATATTTAGAAAGGAGAGGATTTAACAGTACTTCAACAGAACGAACGGAAAACCACAACAATTCAACAGAGGCAAACTGGAGCAAAGCATAGGAAAAAAATTCCTGATTTTCCCCATCATATCCTCTATATCTACTGTATCATACTTGAAACCCAATTAACTTATCATTACCGATTAAAAACATATATTGACATGATATAACACCATTGAAACTTGATCAAAGAAATAATTAGGTCATGCATTGTATTGGAAAACTTAGAGACGCATTTCAAATCAATGAATTGAAAACAATATATGTAATAATATCTTACTCTGCAGCCACCCTTAAAGCACTCAGTGGCTGTCGTTATACTTCCCTCGCCCTAAATAGGAGCCATCAAGAGGCCTCCTACATTCTTCCAATGAATGTCTCTGCAACTTGGTGCCACTCTTAAGCAACTGTACCATACTGTAGACTGTAGTCGTCTATATCCACCATTCTCCACTTTACTCCCAAGTTGCAGCACTCTGGAGCTTCTGGAATTATTTGAGGAACATTCAGTGCATATTCTCTATATGAATAATAGGACAAATACATAATATATTTATTATAATTATAAACGCCAATTGAAATTCCAGTAATAGCAGCAGATCATATTAGATGATTACAAAGCAATTAAACAAGGAAATTACAATTTTGGATGCACATTAATAAACCTATGTTGAAATGAGGATCTATTAAATTAAAAAGGAGTTATCTTAGATTATTCAAGAGGAGAGCCTGCACGAACCTTCCCAAACTAACCTGTAGTATCTGGTTCATCGATTTCAACCACATCTCAGCTTTGTAGTAGGCGATGGTTATTAAGTCAAGATCATTAAGTACAGAATGACTTATCTTGCCAAAGCAATTAAGAATATATTGCTATTCCTATGCATTTTACTCTTTTTCTCTTCCGTAAACCTATATCAATAATGCATTTATTAGCTCCCCATTCCTGAAAGGTCAGAAAAGAGACCATGAATATTCAATTAAAAAATTTAAATCATAAAAAGTATTATTTTCTAATGATAATCAGATACATAGACTTAAAAAATATATTCTAAAACCTTAAGAAAAACATACCTTATTTTTTCATCACCATTTGGGAAGGCAATCAAATCCCTCCATCCAAGGATAATCTCAAATAGGATGCCTTCTTCAAAGTGCATTGATTATTAAAACGTATCACTAAACATGAGAGGTCAGATCAGACCCTCTACATGAAATCTTCATGTTTTAGTCCCATAATGGGCAGAACTTCTCTATCAAGAGAGGCAAAATGCCTCTCGGTGACGAGAATTGTATCTGCAAATGGTATCTCTCTTTTGATAGCTACCAGAAAGTCTTGAAGGGCAAAACATCTCAATCGGAATCCTGATCGTCGATGAGAATATTATTTTGCCAAAGGTAGCTTTCTATTGAGTGATACCATGAGGTACGCAGACCCTCTTTCCAGGGGCAGAACCTCTCAAGCAGGAGAGGCATTACACCTCCCCTGAAGAGAACTGTATTCTGAAAATGGTACCTTTCATTTAAGAGCTACCCCGTGGTACCCAGACCCACTCGATGGGCAGAATCTCTCGACCTGGGGGAGGAATCACACCACTCCATAGTGAGAATTTTATTCTGCTAGGGTAGCTCTCTTTTGAAGTTACCAGAAGACTTCTCCATATGGGTACCTATAAAACAATAGTTGTTAATTATAGCCTAAAAATAATTGAATAATTATATCCAATTTTATTTAGATATTTCCAAAGTATTCTAGACTTAAACGTATTTACTCTAAAATTTGTAACCCTATGTTGATTCATTACCTCGAAAGTTCTGTTAATTTATTGACGAAGTTGTCCCTTTTCCCTGTGCCTATCCATTTACATCCAAAGATTTCTAAGTTCTCTGTCCCCAGCTGCTTGGGTTTAATGAACATAGGTACGGCATTGCTTAGTCCCACATTAAGTTGAGCTTAACTAATGCAAACTTACGATCATCATCTGCGTGCTAGTAGGAGTTGTTTGCTTTAAATTACCATCCCTTTCTAATGCCGTCTATGGTTATTCTATCTCTGCTGCGAATAAAGCTTCAAATGCACTCAAATATTTATTATAATTTTCAAACTTTGGATCAAGTTTTACCATAAAACTAGTTTAGTTTAGTTATCACACGTTCATTGACTATATAGAAATTTGCTTACCTTTCCGGATCATTAGTGACTGATATCCACTGCTTTTCCATAGTAGTCAGCATCGAACACATGACACTAAAGCTAAAAATCGTGTTTTTCTAGCTGGTTAAACATTATGGCCAGTACGTTGAAAAAATTTCAAGTCTGTGACACTTATGAAATATGGTTACAATTTTAATCCCCCATGAATGAATCAGTGAATGTATAATTAGGTATAATATTAGAAACATCTATATGTAATGGATAGAAGATGGATTAACAGATATAACTTTAATTTGTAATCATCATAAAGTCATTTTTGATACACCACTTTGTGCTACCAGTGCCTCAATGAGGCCATGGCAGCGGAAGATGATGCACAGTCGGACGAGACTACACCTGCCCTTTCACACAAAGTTCCCAAAATGGCCTGTGGAGAAACTACTACTAAATCGTCGACCCATAACCTTGTGCCCAAAGCAGTGCGGAGCTTGTGTTAAAAATTTAATGTACTCAAACCAAACTAGCTAGGCATACTCTATGCTCTGAAGGACTGGCTACACAAAGAATATATTTCAATGAATTTCTATGAACCTATTATATTTCCATAGGAAGTTCTATTGGAAATGCATACGTTGCCAATAAACAATAGCAATTGCGCACCTGAAAAAGAATAATATTAAAAAATAACTGATTAAAATTTTAAAACTTAGGTCTCATATTTTTCCTTAAGTAGATAATCATCAACTTCCCGTTGATCAGTATTTCATGAATAACTCCTAAATAATCAGTTATACAAAAATATATTTCACACAAAAGTTATATTAAATTGTTTTCTCTAAAACTTTTATAAATAATTGTATATACCTAAGTATCAGACTAATGGAGATACTTTGCAAAAATCAGAAACGAGCCTCAAAAGTAGAGCTCGACTTTCAGCTAATCGATTTAAACCAGGAACTAATCAACTCTAACGACAACAACCAAAGTACTATATAAGAAATTTGACGTTGATAAACAAACAGTTTTCATATTACAGTGCCCACAAAGTACATAATCAGCTACTTCCGGTTTATCAGTATTTCACGAATAACTCCTTACCAATCAGTGATAAAAAAATATGTTCAATACAGCAGTTATAGAAAAATACATTTTCTAAAACAATAGTATATACCTAAATATCATTTTTTGAGATATTTCACAACAAAGGAAATTTGCTTCCAAGAATAAAAATGCTCAACTTCTGGTTAAACGATTTGCTCCAAAAAATTATCAACTCTGTCAGCACACCACAGTATATATGTGAAGTTTGGAACTGATAGGGCAAATAGTTTTCACGTTAGAGTGCTCACAAGCTCACAAACACACACAGACGCTGACATCGTTCCAAAAATGGTCAGTACGTAATGTAGGGACCCCAAAACATGTATTTCGGTTGAAGTCTCGAAGTCAAATTTTTTCATGAAAACAATACTTTCTATATACTATGAATATGGAGAAAGCAAAAATCCAATTTGAATGAAGGAACTGACCCACAAATACATTGTGTATTGTATGTTTGGAATAACAAAAGTGAAAATCTTCTGCCGCTATTCAAAGAGTCTAAACAATTTTGGTTACAGACCACCCATTGCCATTTTACACTTCTATTATTTCATTGAATTTAAGAAAAAGAAAACCAACAAAGCAAACCAAAAGACTGCTTAAATGTAAAGTAACCACAAGGATGATCATTGAAATAAATCAGATTTCCAGAAATACATCCCACAAACTTCGTCCATGATCTCCAATTGGAAATATTCCTATAACTATAATAAAATCTGCTGGTTAAGATGGCAGACATTGGCTGGCACAAGCATATTGACGAAATCATATTGCAACCTGTATAACAGAACATATTGACAGTAATTGCAATATTATATCTAAATATATATTATAACTCAAATAAGGCATGAAATATATGTAAAAAAAATATGAACTCCCCAGAATATTATGATCATGCACCCCCAAATCGAGCATGGAGTAATGTGAAAGGAAAAGCCGGAGCAAAGATATTTTGAAAGGAGAGGATTTAACAGTACTTCAACAGAACGAACGGAAAACCACAACAATTCAACAGAGGCAAACTGGATCAAAGCATAGGAAAAAAATTCCTGATTTTCCCCATCATACCATCTATATCTACTGTATCATACTTGAAACCCAATTAACTTATCATTACCGATTAAAAACATATATTGTCATGATATAACACCATTGAAACTTGATCAAAGAAATAATTAGGTCATGCATTGTATTGGAAAACTTAGAGACGCATTTCAAATCAATGAATTGAAAACAATATATGTAATAATATCTTACTCTGCAGCCACCCTTAAAGCACTCAGTGGCTGTCGTTATACTTTCCCCGCCCTAAATAGGAGCCATCGAGCGGCCTCCTACATTCTTCCAATGAATGTCTCTGCAACTTGGTGTCACTCTTAAGCAACTGTACCATACTGTAGACTGTAGTGGTCTATTTCCACCATTCTGCACTTTACTCCCAAGTTGCAGCACTCTGGAGCTTCTGGAATTATTTGAGGAACATTCAGTGCATATTCTCTATATGAATAATAGGACAAATACATAATATATTTATTATAATTATAAACGCCAATTGAAATTCCAGTAATAGCAGCAGATCATATTAGATGATTACAAAGCAATTAAACAAGGAAATTACAATTTTGGATGCACATTAATAAACCTATGTTGAAATGAGGATCTATTAAATTATAAAAGAGTTACCTTAGATTATTCAAGAGGAGAGCCTGCACGAACCTTCCCAAACTAACCTGTAGTATCTGGTTCATCGATTTCAACCACATCTCAGCTTTGTATTAGGCGATGGTTATTAAGTCAAGATCATTAGGTACAGAATGACTTATCTTGCCAAAGCATTTAAGAATATGTTGCTATTCCTATGCATTTTACAATTTTTCTCTTCTACAGGATGGTTAAGGAGGAGATTTTAAGGTAGGAACACCAGCAAACCTATATCAATAATGCATTTATTAGCTCCCCATTCCTGAAAGGTCAGAAAAGAGACCATGAATATTCAATTAAAAAATTTAAATCATAAAATGTATTATTTTCTTATGATAATCAGATACATAGACTTAAAAAATATATTCTAAAACCTTAAGAAAAACATACCTTATTTTTTCATCACCATTTGGGAAGGCAATCAAATCCCTCCATCCAAGGATAATCTCAAATAGGATGCCTTCTTCAAAGTGCATTGATTATTAAAACGTATCACTAAACATGAGAGGTCAGATCAGACCCTCTACATGAAATCTTCAAGTTTTAGTCCCATAATGGGCAGAACTTCTCTATCAAGAGAGGCAAAATGCCTCTGGGTGACGAGAATTGTATCTGCAAATGGTATCTCTCTTTTGATAGCTACCAGAAAGTCTTGAAGGGCAAAACATCTCAATCGGAATCCTGATCGTCGATGAGAATATTATTTTGCCAAAGGTAGCTTTCTATTGAGTGATACCATGAGGTACGCAGACCCTCTTTCCATGGGCAGAACCTCTCAAGCAGGAGAGGCATTACACCTCCCCTGAAGAGAACTGTATTCTGAAAATGGTACCTTTCATTTAAGAGCTACCCCGTGGTACCCAGACCCACTCGATGGGCAGAATCTCTCGACCTGGGGGAGGCATCACACCACTCCATAGTGAGAATTTTATTCTGCTAGGGTAGCTCTCTTTTGAAGTTACCAGAAGACTTCTCCATATGGGTACCTATAAAACAATAGTTGTTAATTATAGCCTAAAAATAATTGAATAATTATGTCCAATTTTATTTAGATATTTCCAAAGTATTCTAGACTTAAACGTATTTACTCTAAAATTTGTAACCCTATGTTGATTCATTACCTCGAAAGTCCTGTTAATATATTGAAGTAGTAGTCAGTTTTCCCTGTGCCTATCCAACAACATCCAAAGATTTCTAATTTCTCTGTCCCCAGCTGCTTGGGTTTAATGAACATAGGTACGGCATTGCTTAGTCCCACATTAAGTTGAGCTCAAATAATTCAAACCTACGATCATTATCTGTGTGCTCATAGGAGTTGTTTGCTTTGAATTACCATCTCTTTCTAATGCCGTCTATGGTTATTCTATCTCTGCTGTGAATAAAGCTTCAAATGCACTCAAATATTAATTATAATTTTCAAACTTTGGATTAAAGTTTACCATAAAGCTAGTTTAGTTTAGTTATTACAAGTTTATTTACTGTATAGAAATTTTCTTACCTTTCCAGATGATTATTGACCGATATCCACTCCTTTTCCATCATTAATAGTTTGAAAACATCCCACATTCTACAACGCATTCATCAGCTTGAAATTATTTCTTAGCATTAAGTGTCATGCAGGAGGAAAACATTTAAGAACAGTTTTAATGACATTAAAAATTTTCTTGGAATTCTGTAAGGAGAGACCTTGATCAGTGCAATTGTTCACTCATGCCTCGGTAGCATTCATTTCATCACAGCCATGATCAAGACTGGGACAAAAGAAAATGAGGGATACATTTTTCTCTATCCTGTACCATATAACAAATGGAAACAGTCCATTCATCAGAGTATGATAGCAGGAACAAAGGAGAATAATTGAAGTAAAAATAGAAGGATCGCGAGGAAGGGCAAAAACAGGAATGGGGATTCTAGAATACGTAAAAAATGTCAAAACTACATGCAAATGAAAGATGATTACCAGCACCAACTACAATGAAAATTTATCACTTGAGTCAATTGCAAATAAACTCTTGTTGCAAAGTGGATTACTTAGTAAAATGTATTGGCATACAAAAAACAGGTAAAATAAAATCTAATATATAAATAGTGATTTTCTAAGGATTATTGAGAGTAACGGATAAAGGGAATCATGAAATCAGAACAGAGAAACAAAGAATGGACTAGATTATCCTAAAGCTCCGTAAGTTCGCTAGTAAAACGTCACAATCCTTAAAACCATAATGGAAAAATATTGAAAGGAATAGCTGTTGAACCGTAATTTTATATGAATTTTGTAGAAATACTGAAATAATATTCAATTTATGCTTAAAAATATATTATTATTATTTTTTTAAATTCTAACAATTATTAGAGGAAATATTAAGGTCAACGAATGCGACAAAGGTCGGGAAATTATAAAATGAAAAATATATGAAATGTGCAAAAGAAAATCAAAGGAATTGGGTATTTTAAGCCTGTAATGTTGTGCTCACTACCTAAGTAAATGCACTTACTTTAAGGAATCAGCTGTCTTGTTACCTTGGACGTGACTCTCTCTACGACTGAGTTTCACTTTCTACGTCGGCGAGGGAAATCAGCAGAGTACTGATGAAGAGAAAACATCCCAGTTACTGGTCATCTGTAAATAAATATTTGCTTTAATTAAGTTGAATTTCGAATTGTCAGTTAACAGTTATTACTATTATTAATATAAATTGATAATAATGTAGCAAGGATTTATTAAATTTACAATACGACATTATTATCATTACATGAGTAAAACTTGCCTGAAATCGGCTTACGCGATTAAAATTCATGATTGAAATAAATGTATTGAAAGTAACGTACTCATTTTATTACAAACAAGAATAAAATCTATTGATTTAATATAATTAGAATGAAAAATCTAAAAAGAATGAAAATTTTATTTTGAATATGGCATGAATAAGAATACAGTAGAGTACACCAAATACTGAATAATAATATTAAAAATTATCGTGACTTGGCACAATGCACTTTTGTATTGTTAAAAATTATCACAAATGGTCATCATATGGTTTGCTAAAATATATTACAGATTATACTATTTAGGTAACTATATTGAGATTCAATGAAGTAAATAATTATTTATACCACTGGCATCGCTGCTGAGTTTTTTAAATACCGAAATCCCTTATGGTTACAATTGCCATGATATCTCATCAGAAGATACGTAAAGGAAAGTTTTTAAAAAGGCAAGTGCAAAACTGGTTCCTAAGTAGTTACTGAAAGTTTCAGAATACTTAATAGTGATCGATTTAAAACATATAACGCATTCTTAATTCCTAACCATCGTATCCAAAAAGACACACGACCGAATTACTTTTTTCTTCTAAAGGTTGGAAAGTGATACGTTAAAATTTAAATCGATTATACAGTAGGCTTTTAGGAACAGCCACTTCTTCTTGTTTTCTCCGAGTACCGGGGAAAAAACAAGGAGCGCCGACAACCACGGTTTTCTGAGATATTAAACCTCCAACTCATTAGCAGCCGTGTAACAAATTTTCATTCTTTACATATGAATTGATTTGTACTACTGGAAAGAAGAAATACTACAAAACTAAAATGACCTTAGAGCAGAGAATACTTTGATAGTCACTTCTTGGCTAATAAATATTTACGCCACTGGAATCAACACTGAATTTTAAATCTCGAATTCCGTTAGAGTTCCCGTTGGCGAAATCTCGCAAGAAACTGAAAAATATTTTAAAACGGATATTGAAAATGCGTTCCTTAAGATTTGTTTAAATTTACAGAACACCAATTAATGACGGATGAAAAAGCAACTAATTCTTGATTCCTAGACAAAAATCTAAAATGATAACCGACTGAATTACTCGGGCAAATTCATCTAGAAGTGATCTTCGGCAATTGATACGTTAAAATTTTAATTGACAATTCATGAATAGGAATATTTCGAAATTGTGATACTGAAAGCAGGAGTAAAGAGGTAGTTTCGTGGACGAAGGTCAAGGTATGGGAAAGCTCCTCGTTATCTCAAACAAACAGCTTTACGGTGACGCTTGGTTTCCACTGAATTCCAGTTATTTAATCACTGAATTATGTTGTAACATGTATTACATAATAGAAAGATCGCGCGGCGCATACGACATGAATAAATTCAGTAATTAGTTACATATTAATGCAGCAGTTACCTTATAAGCGTTATAATAATTAATCACTTAAAGTATGCATTGATAAACCTATGTGACGCAATGCAATTTGAACTTCCGATTTCCGTTGCCGTTGGTGACTTCTCGTGTAGAACTCGAAAGGTCTTTAACGAGATTTTAAACCTTGAACTCACTAACAGCCATGTTCTAAATTTTGTTTCATGACATTAGAATTATTAAAAAATATTTACTTCCAATAAACCTGAGGCGTGCAGGAGAAAAATATTGGAACAGTTTAATGAGTTATTCACGGCTCCAGCAACGAATATTTCGCAAAGACATAAAACGAAACTTCAGTAGAATCACACAAGGCATATTCGCTTATTGGATCACAGGTGAGCTTAACGAACGATAACTTTGCTTATTAAATGATTACTAAACTTAGCACATAATAACTAAGCTTAGCATGTGATAACTTCTTTTCTTAAGTGATAATTCCGCTTAGTAGATAATAACTCCGCTTCTCAAGCGATAACTTAGCTTAAGACTTAGTAAATAATAATTCTAAAAACAGTAACTTATATTTTAAGTGAATGCTCTGCTTAGCAATTGATAATTCCGCTTACAAAATGACAACTTCTCAACTTAAGAGATAAATTCGCTTTTAAGTGAAAACTTCGCAAAGCAAATCATAATAATAACGTCTCTAATGGAAATCAAAAGACCCCAATTACATCCATTTAAAAAATTATTGCTACTTACAAAGACACAAAACCATTCCCTAACCAGAAAATTCCAACTTGCCGGGGTTCCAACCCGAGACCTTTGCGTTGGCGTTGCTAGCGCGCTAATCACTTCGTCACCGTAGCAGGCAAGTTATTTAATCTGAAATTCCCTAAGAACAGAAAACCGAATGTAATTTCCAGAACATTGAAATTCCTGCTCATTCAAGACAACTATTCGCCGGAAATATTTTCATCGCGATAGAATATCGATGAATCACATAAATAAGCGCAGACTTAGTAAGAATCTTCATTACGCGCAAACTTTCTTTCTTGGAATTTTTTCCCTTGGAAGTGATATATTTCGCATTAATGTCTAATGAAACATCGGAAGTATTATCTGTTGGCATTTGAGATTCCCTTAGAACAGACAATTCTTCCGCGTCAGTAAAAATCTAATAATTTTAATTTCCGAATGTTGAAATTACGATACAAATTTAATTTGCCGAATGTTCAATCTCCCGCAAGCTCATTCGGAAAACATCGTTCAAATTAATATTCCGTGTCATGGTAGATTAGCAATAGATAGATTAAGTGCATTGCATCCAAATACTTTATGCTTTGAACATATATCTGCACTTCAAAAGTTTAAACATAACGAAAAAAGATTCAAATTCTTACCGTTACTTCAGAAGTGTTCCATCAGGACCTTTCCCCCACGAAGTCTCACCGGCAACTGCAAATTTTGTCACAGAAAACCATTACAAAAGAGAAGCTGCGTTCTGATTGGTGGAAATTTGTTTTCCCCCACCCCTGCCCCCGTCAACCGTTACATTTAAAATCACCAAATATAATGAACATAATTAAATATTCCTTTAAAATAATGGAATTTTGTTGAAATAAGTAAATTTTTGAAAATAGAAATGATTTAAAAAAATTAATTTTAACTTTAAGCGAATTCTATAATAATCTCGAAGTTAACGATGGCTGGTATTAACTGGGTTAGGATAAATGCTACGAAAAGAATCGTATTGAGATAAGCATCTTAGTTAGTGTATGGAAGTAGATTATAATTCAAAATGAAATTAAGTTGTCGGTGGAAAAAGGAGTAAATATCCTTTTGTTCACAGTTATAAAATCCCACTCTCACTATACAGGAAAATGTATGGATTCAAAAATCGCATTGGTAGTCAGGAGGACTGCTTATTTATAATATCAAAAATTTTGGAAATTTTACGTGCATTTTCTTAAAATGCTCGAAAGAAGGATTCGAAAACAATATTTCATGATCGAAATAAGAATTTTCGTTCAATTTTTGTTCTTTTGGTGCTTGTCTTGACTCAGCACGACCATACCTTCTAATTTAATTCTACAAAAGAAATGAAGCCTGCAAACGATAAAAGTGAACTTTAAATTAAAAAAAAAATCCCCCTAAATCAAAGTTTCAAGAGAGAGTAATCTTTAGGACGATCCGTGATACTACGACACACGTTTTTAAATAGTCCCACCTCTCTTTATCTGATTAACACACGAAGTAATAAATGTTTGATTGTGAAATTGATTCCTCTATTTCAATCGATAACACCGTACACGACTTTCAGTAGATAATAGCGACATTCTGGAAGGAATACTAAAGAAATGACTGTTATGGCAACGGAAATCAAAATCCATGGCAACACCAGCGCGATGAACAAATACATCTCAAAACTTTTCCAATCGATAGTTTAAACCGGTATTTGCAACCCAATCTTACACTGTGTTGAAATAATACCACACTTTGTTAATGCACGACTTGTACAATGCATGTCATTCGACAATTCTACCTTCCACGTTCCTCAATAACACGTTCATCGGAAGAAAGATCGATTTCGTAAAGGATTGCTCCCGTATAATTGTTACCTTCGAATAGAAGTAGATATTCCCAGCCATAGAAGCTCTACGGCATGTCATTCAGTTGCACAAGAAGCACAATCCAAGGAACCAGGTTCAATCTTCCAGCATAACTCTCAATTCCACCTCGTGGTTGTTATAGCTCACACCACTCACAAACACACGTAATATTTAAATATATTCATTACGAAACGTAATAAATTATACTTTTTAGTCGGCACAACCAGATTGGAGTCAATTATTTGTAGAAACAGAGTCAATTCTTGCACTCACCGTACTTCGCTTCGCTACTATTATTCTTCTGAAAATAAAAGACAGTCCAACTAAGCGTTTCCGAAGGTGACATCGTCATTAGTGATGACCTCGTGATTTCGAAAGCTAAGTAAGAATTGCTGATTTTTAAGAGAGGTAAACCTTTCTTTCTGACGTTTTCAGGTAGGAAATAGCTATGAATATAATTAGGCATTTCGCTGATATCGTACGTACTCCACCACTTAATCTTAACCGTTCTTCTTGAGCGAAAACAGAATCCCAACTTCTCCTTTCCCCCTTGATTCTATGTCTCAAACTTTGCAGCAAATACACTTTTATCAATCGTGAATTAAACACTTTGCTCCAAAGGAAAACGTTTCCTAAACCAATCAGTAGTACATTATGTTACGTGTCAGCTGATCTTGGAAGCACGCCATGAAACCATGGTTGATCTTTATAATACTGGGTGGTTTAGTAAATGTTTTCCAATTTTGCTAGAAGATTTTACAGGAGCAGAATTTACACCACAAACCAACCTTATGTCATCCATCCAATTCGCTTCTCCCTTGCATGAAATGACGACACTTAAAGTTGCCTTCCGAAAATTCCAGAACGATCGGAACTCGATGTTCTTTCTTTCCACGTCTGACTGACGTAACTTCAAATTCCTATGCATTGGGAAATGGTCTTACCTACAATCGAAAGAATTTTCAAAGTGCCTCAAAATCGCTCGTCTTTGTGAAGTTGATTTGTTTGAAAGAAGTACTTTTCCTCTAGATTTCTGTATTTTACATGTGTTTCGTTAGAGTATACGTACGGGAAACGTACATGAAGAAAGTTTATCGACAGTTGAAGGCCTCAACTAGACTCACAGCAATGTCGTAAATCAAGTGTCGAAAAGTGTGTTGTTCGAAAACTGTGATCGAAAAATTCCCAAGGAGATACTTCTGATAATTCATTGATTTCGTGCTGCAGTTCACAGTAATTTGGAATCCTTCGATCTAGTTACAATATTAAAATGCAGGATTCTCCTGTAAGTACAATGACATGGTGCATTGATTTGAATCTAAATGCATGTGAATATGAAATTTCACCTCGTGGTTAAGCAAAGAGAGGTTCTACTTGGCTCTCTGATATCAGAATTCACAGTGCAAATACATTCGTATTCTAGATTATTTAGTATTTACAAGCATAACTAGATCGATAGTACTTACATAGGAAAGATGTTTTATTGTTCAATCGATCAAAAAATAATTTGAATTTCGATGCAGAAATCTAACGATGCTAACTGTTCTACTCTATTTATCTAATCTTGTTGCTCTATTGAATTTGTTAGCCTTTTATCTTGTGAGTAAAGTCATTGAGTAGAGCGGAGGTTCTTTGGGATATCTTTAGCTCGTTTCAATCATTTTCAATCATTACGAAACTCCTTCGGAAGGAATCGTAGCACGCGTAGTTGATGAGCAAGAGAAAAGGCATCATAATGAGGGGATGTTGAAAGTAAAGCATAATCTTTTTTTTAGAAAATGCATATCTTTTCGTCTAACTTAACCCTTTCCATTGGAACAATAGCAGGCACAGTCACCAAACTCAATTACTTAAGCTGTTGCATGTACTTGATAACTTTCAGAAGTGATTAGTATTATGTAATTCCAAAAAGATTCCTAATAGTCGTATGAATTTGCAGGTCTCGGAAATTTCAATATGTTTTTGGGAAATTTATTGCATAGGATATTTCCCTATCAATCTAAATCCAACAAGGTGCAAAGTATAACAGATAGGTTACGATATTGAGAAGTCTTCAGCATGAAAGACTTCAGATAAGATGCTCCTTCTATGAGCTTGAAATGCGACCCCTCTGATGTTTGGTAATCGGAAATTCTTCGCAGTTGAGCTAAGTCTTTGGTGGAAGGGTTATTTATTCAGAGTCTTTTACATTAAGTAGGAAATTTGAAGATCACTAATCTCGCGAATTCTTAGCTTATTCTCTTCTCTGCTGAATGTCTTTATCGGTCTACAATTGATATCCCCTACACCGATATCCATTCTTTTCCCTTACGATGACGTCTTTTATAGGTGAATTCTTTTATCATTATATCTATGTCGAAAATATTGATACATTAAACATACATCTTTGCAAAAATGTAGATTCAATAGGTTTTGTGAATATATATTTAATATCCAATCTTAAAAGATTTCGCTATAGATTTCTCTTCGAGTTCACGAAATAAATGGGTGATTTTCGACGAAAATGTTTTTGCAAAAAAATTTAAAAATATTTTAAAAATGATACTTTTTGAAATTCGTCTAAATATAATGGTAGGCAATGGTAACAGTAGTGGAAAATTTCCAAGGCGGTTGGTGGGCGGGGCCAGATTGACAGACGGTTAAATTTCGACCAATCAGGTGACGGCAATTTCGATCATCGGTTGCGCAGACGGTTTTTTGTCAGTTCCTGTCGAGATTTCTTCCGGTGAGGAAGTTCTGACAAAATGATTTGTGGAAAGACCGTTGGAGATTTGAATTTGCCAACGCGATCCAAGTTCGTGAATGTTTTTCAAAGTACCGATTTTTTTATATTCACATAATCTAATAGCAATAATTAATATTCGAGATTGTTTATATTTTTAGGAAGATGCCAGCATTCATTTTTCAACATCCATCGCCGACTTCACCCAGGATGTTCAGCGAATGGTAAGTTACCCAAGATACCTAATTAGATTTTGTCGTCTCTTTATATAGTCTTTGATATAATTGCTGTACCAGGAAAAGAAGGAATTCAAGTGTCGTTGATGGGTCATATCGGTACTCGACGTTCCAGATTCTAAGATTAGGACTTAAAAACCTGTCACTTAAAGTAATTTCTCTTAATTTTCACATTAAAATAGATCCACACGAAAAGGATAGATTGGGCTGGTTTTAGCAAATATATGTGGGCCATTATGTCGACGAAAATAAGACGTATAGTCGGCAAATGTTATTAGTTTAACCGACAAAGCCTTTTGTTGAAAGATATTGCTTGTAACTGGATACTAGGCGATTGCAAAGCTACATCCAGAGAGTAAGCTATAAATTATCTATCTATGCACTAAACATTCGTTGTTGGAGCCGTAAATATCTTTTTAACTTCGAAACAGTTCCAATTCTGTTCTCCCGCGAGTATCATTTCCATCGAAAGTTAATATTTGTAAATAATACTAACGTAACGGGAGAAAATTTGGAACGTGGCTGTTAATGAATAAGAGGTTTAAGATTTTGTTTCAAAACCTTTCGAGTTGAATACGAGAAGTCACCAATGGTAACTGTCATCGGGAATTCTAATTACATTACGCCTCATAGATTCATCAATGCTCTAGTAGAGTGATCGTTCATTATACCACTTATAAGAGAACTTCTTCATTAATAGGTATGTATTTACTAAGCATATTCCCATCGTAAGTGCCTCGTTATTTTTATTGTATAGCAAATTCTACAACTCAACCCATTGATTTAAATAATAGAAATTCGGTGCGAAACTGAAGGTCACGAAACAGCTGTTTGTTTTGAGGGAACGAGGCACTTTCTTTTACCCATGCGCGAAAGCATTTTTCTCTTCGCCTTGACCTTCTTTATCATAACTTCTCTTGCTTTCAAAACATTTACATTTTTCGAATCATCGACTCAAATATCAAACTTTGATTTGCCGACTTTTAGAATAAATCTTCGAAGTAATTCAGTCGTTGATTATGTTTGAGCGGATGGTTAGGAATTCAGAAAGTTATTTTTTATATCAGTCATCAGTCCTTTTTATTTTGAATTACTACGTACTTAGGATTCAACTTTACTTTCCCTACCTTTATAAATACTCATGCATTGTCAAGCCGGGCTCCCGTACGTCAGTATTAATCTGATCATCGTATTGAATAATAGAATTTCACGCTTTTAAATTTAAATTTATTTACCGAGAATATTCATAATTCATACATGGATATTTTATTAGAAATGTTTATGGAATTATGACTCCGCTGATTTACTTTCCAATTCAGAAAGTGTGACAATAATCGTTCAGAAATTTGAATCCTTACTGTTTCGCAGTAGTCTTCGGTTCTTCTCATGTCTACGGAATAAATGTTAAGTTCAGTATCCCTCTCACCAAAATAACTTTCATTTCTTACCGGAATCATTTGTAATTTTAAATTTGAGTGATACTTTTTTCAGGAATATTTTTCAACTTTGAAGAATCGGAATTGAGAGCAACATTTAGTCAATCATTCGTTACCTTTCGTCACAAACGAATCTCTGAGAATCGGATTAAATTTTAGTGAAACATGTATTCTAATTTTAAGGATAAAATTTCTGAATTAATTATCCGATTGATACTTCTTATATTAGTAACCAGATTTTTAAAATCTTTAACGGAAATGTGTTTTCAAAACAACGGATTTCCTCATTTGGAAAATTATTAGTTTTGTTTTACATACAGATTCACAAATCTTAAGTAAAATGCTTAATTATTATGACTGAAACAGTGTTATACAAGAAGTGAAAAATAGTGACTTTGCTAGGACTCGAACCCAAGCACACCATTTTCCAGGATGTAGCTCTGTAGATTATTGGATAAGATACCAGTATTTTAGTGGTTAGAATGACGGTAATTTTGAGCGATTAGATTACCTGTCCGGAATGTGAAAGACCCGGGTTCAATTCCCAGTCAAGTCACTATTTTTTACTTCTCGTAAACACCTTTATTGTTATTCGATACATTATTAATTTGGATTTGTCTTTAAGGATTAATGGAGAGCTGCTATCGATTCACATATCGATACTGCCCAGGTGTGATTTGACTACGCAGAGCAAAACATCACCGGAGATCCGCATGGAGACGTCGGAGTCCAAAATGAAGGTAATGAAAATTTTTAATTACTCCGAATCGCTGTATTTCACCTTCTAGCCTTTTTAAACATAGAAATAAAGAAGTACGTCTATTCTACGATCTCAATCTTAAAAATTTATTTGGGTTCATATTAGTATAACGTCGTCGTCGTCATCAGTATCGCTCCCTCCAAGGGATACTATGTTGGTGGTGCCTGGTTCATATAAAAATTTATCCACATATATGGCTCCAATAATTAAAAAATAAATGACTTTCATACTTTAAAATGTTTTGGTTCAAATAGATAAATTATGGTTCAAGAAGGGTTTGAACCGGCTCCCGATTAGGTACACGTCAAAAAAAAACAGCAGACTGTATGCCGTTTTAATTTTTGGGCGCTATTGAATTTCCAGCCCCTAGGCTTCGAATTCAAGTTTTTCAATTTCTGCATCTTTCTTAATTAAAAACATGCTTTTGCATATTGGCTCCCACCGGGAATTGAACCCGGGACCGCTTTCACCAAACGCGCTGTCCACATGACTATCCGGGAGCCTTGACACGTTGATATTTTTCCTGAAGTGGTCATTCAATATTGGTGAAAAATAAAAGGCGCGAATTAAAATGAATTACGGTCAGACTATTAAAATTATATACTTAATGTACTTTGGAATTAAAAGAGATCGTTTGAAATAGTTAGATCTGTCATACCCTGAAATAATCTAATCCATTTTAAAATGCAAACAATAAAGAGACAATGAGATAAAAACGGACGCGGCGTCGCGCGGGCATTTTAAATTTAATATGTACGATAATAATTGGTTGATATCAGAGGATAAAAATTATAAAAGGTTTGAAAATGAATATATCAAACATTAACAACAAATAAGTAAAGAAATGAGACATACGCCTAGTTGCTTAGTCATGGGTTAAAATAAGAGTTACAAGCTTAGAACCATACTTGGGCTTTTATATTTAGGGCAGCAATCCCTTGCGAAGTCCCAAATATTTCAGAAGGTCCTTGAGGAAGACGATCATCAAAATTTCCTACAGCTTCTTTTAACACTGTTTCAATTGGCAAGACATTGTGTCCCTAATAAATGTCCTTCATATAGGTTATTTTCTGAACTCTTAAGATGTTTTTGATAGTCCTTCACTCGAACGCAATTCATTTGTTTTCTATGGTGGGAGAACAGTATTGTCAAGCCGGGCTCGCGTACGTCAGTATTGATCTGATCATCCTATTGAATAAAAAAATTGTACGTTACTGAATTTAAATTTACGGAAATATTAATAATCCAGGTAATATATTGGATTATAAGAAGTGTTTATAGAACTATTACTTCGCTGATTTAACGTCCCAGTTTAGAAAGTGAGACATTAATAGTTGAGAAGTTTAAATATTTATCGTTTCGCAGTAGTTTTCTGGTTACCTTAATATCATTCGATCTCACTGCTAAACATTATATCCCTAATAGTTTGGTGTTGCAAATTGTCCGCAGCCGGGGTGCTTAAGGATAGAAGAGGGGTGGATTGATGAGGAGGAAGAAGATTAGTGACCAGTTTCCAGGGTGATCTTGCGAGAGGATGCGTGAACAATGAATACATTTTTTATAAATTTCTGAATTAGTTTCTCTCGTGATTTACGAACTACTTTAATATCATTCTACCTCATTGCTAATCATTATATTTCTTGTAGTTTGCTGTTGCCAATTGTCAGCAGCCGGGGTGTTTAAGCATAGAAAAGGGGTGGATTGATGAGGAGGAAGAAGATTAGTGACCAGTTTCCAGGGTGATCTTGCGAGAGGATGAGTGAACAATGAATACATTTTTTATCAATTTCTGAGATAGTTTCTCTCGTGATTTACGAACTACTTTAATATCATTCTACCTCATTGCTAATCATTACATTTCTTGTAGTTTGTTGTTGCCATTTGTCAGCAGCCGGGGTGCTTAAGGATAGAAGAGGGGTGGATTGATGAGGAGGAAGAAGATTAGTGACCAGTTTCCAGGGTGATCTTGCGAGAGGATGAGTGAACAATGAATACATTTTTTATCAATTTCTGTGATAGTTTCTCTCGTGATTTACGAACTTCTTTAATATCATTCCACCTCTTGCTAATCATTATATTTCTTGTAGTTTGCTGTTGCCAATTGTCAGCAACCGGGGTGCTTAAGGATAGAAGAGGATCGGATTGATGAGGAGGAAGAAGATTAGTGACCAGTTTCTAGGGTGATCCTGCGAGAGGATGAGAGAACAATGAATACATTTTTTTACAATTTCTGAGATAGTTTCTCTCGTGATTTTCGAACTTCTTTAATATCTTTCTACCTCATTGCCAATCATTATATTTCTTGTAGTTTGGTGTTGCCAATTGTCTGCAGCCAGGGTGCTTAAGGATAGAAGAGGGGTGGATTGATGAGGAGGAAGAAGATTAGTGACCAGTTTCCAGGGTGATCTTGCGAGAGGATGAGTGAACAATGAATACATTTTTTATCAATTTCAGAGATAGTTTCTCTCGTGATTTTCGAACTTCTTTAATATCATTCTACCTCATTGCTAATCATTATATTTCTTGTAGTTTGGTGTTGCCAATTGTCAGCAGCCAGGGTGCTTAAGAATAGAACAGGGGTGGATGGATGAGGAGGAAGAAGATTAGTGACCAGTTACCAGGGTGATCTTGCGAGAGGATGAGTGAACAATGAATACATTTTTTATCAATTTCAAAGATAGTTTCTCTAGTGATTTTCGAACTTCTTTAAAATCATTCTACCTCATTGCTAAGCATTATATTACTTGTAGTTTGGTGTTGCCAATTGTCAGCAGCCGGGGTGCTTAAGGATAGGAGAGGGGTGGATTGATGAGGAGGAAGAAGATTAGTGACCAGTTACCAGGGTGATCTTGCGAGAGGATGAGTGAACAATGAATACATTTTTTATCAATTTCAGAGATAGTTTCTCTCGTGATTTTCGAACTTCTTTAATATCATTCTACCTCATTGCTAATCATTATATTTCTTGTAGTTTGGTGTTGCCAATGGTCAGCAGCCGGGGTGCATAAGGATAGAAGAGGATCGGATTGATGAGGAGGAAGAAGATTAGTGACCAGTTACCAGGGTGATCTTGCGAGAGGATGAGTGAACAATGAATACATTTTTTATCAATTTCAGAGATAGTTTCTCTCGTGATTTTCGAACTTCTTTAATATCATTCTACCTCATTGCTAATCATTATATTTCTTGTAGTTTGGTGTTGCCAATTGTCAGCAGCCGGGGTGCTTAAGGATATAAGAGGATCGGATTGATGAGGAGGAAGAAGATTAGTGACCAGTTTCCAGGGTGATCTTGCGAGAGGATGAGTGAACAATGAATACATTTTTTATCAATTTCAGAGATAGTTTCTCTCGTGATTTTCGAACTTCTTTAATATCATTCTACCTCATTGCTAATCATTATATTTCTTGTAGTTTGGTGTTGCCAATGGTCAGCAGCCGGGGTGCATAAGGATAGAAGAGGATCGGATTGATGAGGAGGAAGAAGATTACTGACCAGTTACCAGGGTGATCTTGCGAGAGGATAAGAGAACAATGAATACATTTATTATCAATTTCTGAGATAGTTTCTCTCGTGATTTTCGAACTTCTTTAATATCATTCTACCTCATTGCTAATCATTATATTTCTTGTATTTTGGTGTTGCCAATTGTCAGCAGCCGGGGTGCTTAAGGATAGAAGAGGGGTGGATTGATGAGGAGGAAGAAGATTAGTGACCAGTTACCAGGGTGATCTTGCGAGAGGATAAGAGAACAATGAATACATTTTTTATCAATTTCTGAGATAGTTTCTCTCGTGATTTTCGAACTTCTTTAATATCATTCTACCTCATTGCTAATCATTATATTTCTTGTAGTTTGGTGTTGCCAATTGTCTGCAGCCAGGGTGCTTAAGGATAGAAGAGGGGTGGATTGATGAGGAGGAAGAAGATTAGTGACCAGTTACCAGGGTGATCTTGCGAGAGGATGAGTGAACAATGAATACATTTTTTATCAATTTCAGAGATAGTTTCTCTCGTGATTTTCGAATTTCTTTAATATCATTCTACCTCATTGCTAATCATTATATTTCTTGTAGTTTGGTGTTGCCAATTGTCTGCAGCCAGGGTGCTTAAGGATAGAAGAGGGGTCGCTTGATGAGGAGGAAGAAGATTAGTGACCAGTTACCAGGGTGATCTTGCGAGAGGATGAGTGAACAATGAATACATTTTTTATCAATTTCAGAGATAGTTTCTCTCGTGATTTTCGAACTTCTTTAATATCATTCTACCTCATTGCTAATCATTATATTTCTTGTAGTTTGGTGTTGCCAATTGTCTGCAGCCAGGGTGCTTAAGGATAGAAGAGGAGTGGATTGATGAGGAGGAAGAAGATTAGTGACCAGTTACCAGGGTGATCTTGCGAGAGGATGAGTGAACAATGAATACATTTTTAATCAATTTCTGAGATAGTTTCTCTCGTGATTTTCGAACTTCTTTAATATCATTCTACCTCATTGCTAATCATTATATTTCTTGTAGTTTGGTGTTGCCAATCGTCTGCAGCCAGGGTGCTTAAGGATAGAGGAGGGGTGGATTGATGAGGAGGAAGAAGATTAGTGACCAGTTACCAGGGTGATCTTGCGAGAGGATGAGTGAACAATGAATACATTTTTTATCAATTTCAGAGATAGTTTCTCTCGTGATTTTCGAATTTCTTTAATATCATTCTACCTCATTGCTAATCATTATATTTCTTGTAGTTTGGTGTTGCCAATTGTCTGCAGCCAGGGTGCTTAAGGATAGAGGAGGGGTGGATTGATGAGGAGGAAGAAGATTAGTGACCAGTTACCAGGGTGATCTTGCGAGAGGATGAGTGAACAATGAATACATTTTTTTCAATTTCTGAGATAGTTTCTCTCGTGATTTTCGAACTTCTTTAATATCATTCTACCTCATTGCTAATCATTATATTTCTTGTAGTTTGGTGTTGCCAATTGTCTGCAGCCAGGGTGCTTAAGGATAGAGGAGGGGTGGATTGATGAGGAGGAAGAAGATTAGTGACCAGTTACCAGGGTGATCTTGCGAGAGGATGAGTGAACAATGAATACATTTTTTATCAATTTCAGTGATAGTTTCTCTCGTGATTTTCGAACTTCTTTAATATCATTCTACCTCATTGCTAATCATTATATTTCTTGTAGTTTGGTGTTGCCAATTGTCTGCAGCCAGGGTGCTTAAGGATAGAAGAGGGTTGGATTGATGAGGAGGAAGAAGATTAGTGACCAGTTACCAGGGTGATCTTGCGAGAGGATGAGTGAACAATGAATACATTTTTTATCAATTTCTGAGATAGTTTTTCTCGTGATTTTTGAACTACTTTAATATCATTCTACCTCATTGCTAATCATTATATTTCTTGTAGTTTGGTGTTGCCAATTGTCTGCAGCCAGTGTGCTTAAGGATAGAGGAGGGGTGGATTGATGAGGAGGAAGAAGATTAGTGACCAGTTACCAGGGTGATCTTACGAGAGGATGAGTGAACAATGAATACATTTTTTATCAATTTCAGAGATAGTTTCTCTCGTGATTTTCGAATTTCTTTAATATCATTCTACCTCATTGCTAATCATTATATTTCTTGTAGTTTGGTGTTGCCAATTGTCTGCAGCCAGGGTGCTTAAGGATAGAAGAGGGGTGGGTTGATGAGGAGGAAGAAGATTAGTGACCAGTTACCAGGGTGATCTTGCGAGAGGATGAGTGAACAATGAATACATTTTTTATCAATTTCAGAGATAGTTTCTCTCGTGATTTTCGAACTTCTTTAATATCATTCTACCTCATTGCTAATCATTATATTTCTTGTAGTTTGGTGTTGCCAATTGTCTGCAGCCAGGGTGCTTAAGGATAGAAGAGGGGTGGATTGATGAGGAGGAAGTAGATTAGTGACCAGTTACCAGGGTGATCTTGCGAGAGGATGAGTGAACAATGAATACATTTTTTATCAATTTCTGAGATAATTTCTCTCGTGATTTTCGAACTTCTTTATTATCATTCTACCTCATTGTTAATCATTATATTTCTTGTAGTTTGGTGTTGCCAATCGTCTGCAGCCAGGGTGCTTAAGGATAGAGGAGGGGTGGATTGATGAGGAGGAAGAAGATTAGTGACCAGATACCAGGGTGATCTTGCGAGAGGATGAGTGAACAATGAATACATTTTTTATCAATTTCAGAGATAGTTTCTCTCGTGATTTTCGAATTTCTTTAATATCATTCTACCTCATTGCTAATCATTATATTTCTTGTAGTTTGGTGTTGCCAATTGTCTGCAGCCAGGGTGCTTAAGGATAGAGGAGGGGTGGATTGATGAGGAGGAAGAAGATTAGTGACCAGTTACCAGGGTGATCTTGCGAGAGGATGAGTGAACAATGAATACATTTTTTATCAATTTCTGAGATAGTTTCTCTCGTGATTTTCGAACTTCTTTAATATCATTCTACCTCATTGCTAATCATTATATTTCTTGTAGTTTGGTGTTGCCAATTGTCTGCAGCCAGGGTGCTTAAGGATAGAGGAGGGGTGGATTGATGAGGAGGAAGAAGATTAGTGACCAGTTACCAGGGTGATCTTGCGAGAGGATGAGAGAACAATGAATACATTTTTTATCAATTTCTGAGATAGTTCCTCTCGTGATTTTCGAACTTCTTTAATATCTTTCTACCTCATTGCCAATCATTATATTTCTTGTAGTTTGGTGTTGCCAATTGTCTGCAGCCAGGGTGCTTAAGGATAGAAGAGGGGTGGATTGATGAGGAGGAAGAAGATTAGTGACCAGTTACCAGGGTGATCTTGCGAGAGGATGAGTGAACAATGAATACATTTTTTATCAATTTCTGAGATAGTTTCTCTCGTGATTTTCGAACTTCTTTAATATCATTCTACCTCATTGCTAATCATTATATTTCTTGTAGTTTGGTGTTGCAAATTGTCAGCAGCCAGGGTGCTTAAGGATAGAACAGGGGTGGATGGATGAGGAGGAAGAAGATTAGTGACCAGTTACCAGGGTGATCTTGCGAGAGGATGAGTGAACAATGAATACATTTTTTATCAATTTCAGAGATAGTTTCTCTAGTGATTTTCGAACTTCTTTAAAATCATTCTACCTCATTGCTAAGCATTATATTACTTGTAGTTTGGTGTTGCCAATTGTCAGCAGCCGGGGTGCTTAAGGATAGGAGAGGGTTGGATTGATGAGGAGGAAGAAGATTAGTGACCAGTTACCAGGGTGATCTTGCGAGAGGATGAGTGAACAATGAATACATTTTTTATCAATTTCAGAGATAGTTTCTCTCGTGATTTTCGAACTTCTTTAATATCATTCTACCTCATTGCTAATCATTATATTTCTTGTAGTTTGGTGTTGCCAATGGTCAGCAGCCGGGGTGCATAAGGATAGAAGAGGATCGGATTGATGAGGAGGAAGAAGATTAGTGACCAGTTACCAGGGTGATCTTGCGAGAGGATG
>CANPUZ010000227.1:0-104219 GCA_947579665.1 Sympetrum striolatum
TGATAAAATGATGAAGAAAAACGAGTAAATTGAGGAAAAAAATAAAAATTTCGCTAAAATTATCCGTTTTCGTCCCTTTTTTCGGTAATTACATCATAAAATGAAGAAAAAAAACGAGCAAATAGAGGAAAAAATTAGAAATTTCGCTAAAATTATCCGTTTCCGTCCCTTTTTTCGGTAATTTCGTCATGAAATGAGGAAAAAAAAAACGAGCAAATTGGGGAAAAAATAGAAATTTCGTTAAAATTATCCGTTTTCGTCCATTTTTTCAGTAATTTCGTCATAAAATGAGGAAAAAAAACGGGTAAATAGAGGAAAAAAATAGAAATTTTGCTAAAATTATCCGTTTTCGTCCCTTTTTTCGATAACTTCGTGATAAAATGCGGAAAAAAAACGAGTAAATTGAGGAAAAAAATAGAAATTTTGCAAAAATTATCCGTTTTCGTCCCTTTTTTCGGTAATTTCGTTATAAAATGAGAAAAATAAACGAGTAAATAGAGGAAAAAAATAGAAATTTCGTTAAAATTATCCGATTTTCGTCCCTTTTTTCGGTAATTTCGTGAAAAAATGATGAAGAAAAACGAGTAAATTGAGGAAATAAATAAAAATTTCGGTAAAATTATCCATTTTCGTCCCTTTTTTCGGTAATTTCGTCATAAAATGAGGAAAAAAATTGAGTAAATAGAGGAAAAAAATAGAATTTTCGCTAAAATTATCCATTTTCGTCCCTTTTTTCGGTAATTTCGTCATAAAATGAGGAAAAAAAACGAGCAAATAGAGGAAAAAAATAGAAAATTCCCAAAAATTATCCGTTTTCGTCCCTTTTTTTGGTAATTTCGTGATAAATGATGAAGAAAAACGAGTAAATTGAGGAAAAAAATAAAAATTTCGATAAAATTATCCGTTTTCGTCCTTTTTTTGGTAATTTCGTCATAAAATGAGGAAAAAATCGGAGTAAACTAAGAAAAAAAATAAAAATTTCGCTTAAATTATCCGTTATCGTCCCTTTTTTGGTAATTTCGTCACAAAATGGGGAAAAAAACGAGTAAATTGAGGAAAAAATAGTAATTTTGCTAAAATTATCCGTTTTTGTCCCTTTTTTCGGTAATTTCGTCATAATATGAGGAAAAAAAACGAGTAAATTGAGGAAAAAAATAGAAATTTCGCTAAAATTATACTTTTTCGTCCCTTTTCTCGGTAATTTCGTCATAAAATGAGGAAAAAAACGAGTAAATTGAGGAAAAAATAGTAATTTCGCTCAAATTATCCGTTTTCGTCCCTTTTTTCGGTAATTTCGACATAAAATGAGGAAAAATAACGAGTAAATAGAGGAAAAAATAGAAATTTCGCTAAAATTATCTGTTATCGTCATTTTTTTCGGTAATTTCGTCATAAAATGAGGAAAAAAAACGGGTAAATAGAGGAAAAAAATAGAAATTTCGCTAAAATTATCCGTTTTCGTCCCTTTTTTCTATAACTTCGTGATAAAATGCGGAAAAAAACGAGTAAATTGAGGAAAAAAATAGAAATTTCGCAAAAATTATCCGTTTTCGTCCCTTTTTTCGGTAATTTCGTTATAAAATGAGAAAAATAAACGAGTAAATAGAGGAAAAAAATAGAAATTTCGTTAAAATTATCCGTTTTCGTCCCTTTTCTCGGTAATTTCGTGATAAAATGATGAAGAAAAACGAGTAAACTAAGAAAAAAAATAAAAATTTCGCTTAAATTATCCGTTATCGTCCCTTTTTTGGTAATTTCGTCACAAAAAGGGGAAAAAAACGAGTAAATTGAGGAAAAAATAGTAATTTCGCTAAAATTATCCGTTTTTGTCCCTTTTTTCGGTAATTTCGTCATAATATGAGGAAAAAAAACGAGTAAATTGAGGAAAAAAATAGAAATTTCGCTAAAATTATCCTTTTTCGTCCCTTTTCTCGGTAATTTCGTCATAAAATGAGGAAAAAAACGAGTAAATTGAGGAAAAAATAGTAATTTCGCTCAAATTATCCGTTTTCGTCCCTTTTTTCGGTAATTTCGACATAAAATGCGGTAAAAAAACGATTAAATAGGGGAAAAAATAGAAATTTCGCTAAAATTATCCGTTTTCGTCCCTTTTTTCGGTAATTTTGTTTAAAAATGAGGAAATAAACGAGTAAATAGAGGAATAAATAAAAATTTCGCAAAAAATATCCGTTTTCATCCCTTTTTTCGGTAATTACGTCATAAAATGAGGAAAATAATCGAGTAAAAAATTAAAAATTTCGCTAAAATTATCCATTTTCGTCCTTTTTTTTGGTAATTTCATGATAAAATGATAAAGAAAAAATAGTAAATTGAGGAAAAAAATAAAAATTTCGCTAAAATTATCCGTTTTCGTCCTTTTATTCGGTAATTTCGTCATAAAATGTGGAAAAAATCGAGTAAATAGAGGGAAAAATAGAAATTTCTTTAAAATTATCCGTTTTTATCCCTTTTCTTGGTACCTTAATGATAGAATGATGAAGAAAAAAAAGTATATTGAGGAAAAAAATAAAAATTTCGCTAAAATTATCCGTTTTCGTCCCTTTTTTGTACTTTCGTCTTAAAATGAGGAAAAAAACGAGTAAATAGGAAAAAAATAGTAATTTCGCTAAAAATATCCGTTTTCGTCCCTTTTTTCGGTAATTTCGTCATAAAATGAGGAAAAGAAACGAGTATCTAGAGGAAAAAATTAGAAATTTCGCTAAAATTATCCATTTTCGTCCCTTTTTCGGTAATTTCGTCATGAAATGAGGAAAAAAACGAGTAAATAGAGGAAAAAAATAGAAATTTCGTTAAAATTATCCGTTTTCGTCCCTTTTCTCGGTAATTTCGTGATAAAATGATGAAGAAAAACGAGTAAATTGAGGAAAAAAATAAAAATTTCGCTAAAATTATCCGTTTTCGTCCCTTTTTTCGGTAATAACATCATAAAATGAAGAAAAAAAACGAGCAAATAGAGGAAAAAATTAGAAATTTCGCTAAAATTATCCGTTTCCGTCCCTTTTTTCGGTAATTTCGTCATGAAATGAGGAAAAAAAAACGAGCAAATTGGGGAAAAAATAGAAATTTCGTTAAATTTATCCGTTTTCGTCCATTTTTTCAGTAATTTCGTCATAAAATGAGGAAAAAAAACGGGTAAATAGAGGAAAAAAATAGAAATTTTGCTAAAATTATCCGTTTTCGTCCCTTTTTTCGATAACTTCGTGATAAAATGCGGAAAAAAACGAGTAAATTGAGGAAAAAAATAGAAATTTTGCAAAAATTATCCGTTTTCGTCCCTTTTTTCGGTAATTTCGTTATAAAATGAGAAAAATAAACGAGTAAATAGAGGAAAAAATAGAAATTTCGTTAAAATTATCCGTTTTCGTCCCTTTTTTCGGTAATTTCGTGAAAAAAATATGAAGAAAAACGAGTAAATTGAGGAAATAAATAAAAATTTCGGTAAAATTATCCATTTTCGTCCCTTTTTTCGGTAATTTCGTCATAAAATGAGGAAAAAAATCGAGTAAATAGAGGAAAAAAATAGAATTTTCGCTAAAATTATCCATTTTCGTCCCTTTTTCGGTAATTTCGTCATAAAATGAGGAAAAAAAACGAGCAAATAGAGGAAAAAAATAGAAAATTCCCAAAAATTATCCGTTTTCGTCCCTTTTTTTGGTAATTTCGTGATAAATGATGAAGAAAAACGAGTAAATTGAGGAAAAAAATAAAAATTTCGATAAAATTATCCGTTTTCGTCCCTTTTTTTGGTAATTTCGTCATAAAATGAGGAAAAAAAACGAGTAAACTAAGAAAAAAAATAAAAATTTCGCTTAAATTATCCGTTATCGTCCCTTTTTTGGTAATTTCGTCACAAAATGAGGAAAAAAACGAGTAAATTGAGGAAAAAATAGTAATTTCGCTCAAATTATCCGTTTTCGTCCCTTTTTTCGGTAATTTCGACTTAAAATGAGGAAAAATAACGAGTAAATAGAGGAAAAAATAGAAATTTCGCTAAAATTATCTGTTATCGTCATTTTTTTCGGTAATTTCGTCATAAAATGAGGAAAAAAACGAGTAAATTGAAGAAAAAAATAGGAACTTTGCTAAAATTATCCGTTTTCGTCCCTTTTTTCGGTAACTTCGAGATAAAATGCGGTAAAAAAACGATTAAATAGGGGAAAAAATAGAAATTTCGCTAAAATTATCCGCTTTCGTCCCTTTTTTCGGTAATTTTGTTTAAAAATGAGGAAATAAACAAGTAAATAGAGGAATAAATAAAAATTTCGCAAAAAATATCCGTTTTCATCCCTTTTTTCGGTAATTACGTCATAAAATGAGGAAAATAATCGAGTAAAAAATTAAAAATTTCGCTAAAATTATCCGTTTTCGTCCTTTTTTTTGGTAATTTCATGATAAAATGATAAAGAAAAAATATTAAATTGAGGAAAAAAATAAAAATTTCGCTAAAATTATCCGTTTTCGTCCCTTTTTTGTACTTTCGTCATAAAATGAGGAAAAAAACGAGTAAATAGGAAAAAAATAGTAATTTCGCTAAAAATATCCGTTTTCGTCCCTTTTTTCGGTAATTTCGTCATAAAATGAGGAAAAAAACGAGTATCTAGAGGAAAAAATTAGAAATTTCGCTAAAATTATCCATTTTCGTCCCTTTTTTCAGTAATTTCGTCATGAAATGAGGAAAAAAACGAGTAAATAGAGGAAAAAATAAAAATTTCGATAAAATTATCCGTTTTCGTCCCTTTTTTCGGTAATTTCGACATAAAATGAGGAAAAAAAACGAGTAAATAGAGGAAAAAATAGAAATTTCGCTAAAATTATCCGTTATCGTCCCTTTTTTCGGTAATTTCGTGATAAAATGATGAAGAAAAACGAGTAAATTGAGGAAAAAAATAAATTTTCGCTAAAATTATCCGTTTTCGTCCCTTTTTTCGGTAATTTCGTGATAAAATGATGAAGAAAAACGAGTAAATTGAGGAAAAAAATAAAAACTTCGCTAAAATTATCCGTTTTCGTCCCTTTTATCGGTAATTTCGTCATAAAATGAGGAAAAAAAATAGTAAATTGAAGAAAAAAATAGAAACTTCAATAAAATTATCTTTTTTCGTCCCTTTTTTCGGTAACTTCGTGATAAAATGCGGAAAAAATACGATTACATTGGGGAAAAAATAGAAATTTTCGCTAAAATTATCCGTTTTCGTCCCTATTTTCGGTAATTTTGTTTAAAAATGAGGAAATAAACGAGTAAATAGAGGAATATATAAAAATTTCGCTAAAATTATCCGTTTTCATCCCTTTTTTCGGTAATTACGTCATAAAATGAGGAAAATAATCGAGTAAAAATTTAAAAATTTCGCTAAAATTCACAGTTTTCGTCCTTTTTTTCGGTAATTTCATGATAAAATCATGAAGAAAGAATAGTAAATTGAGGAAAAAAATAAAAAATTCGCTAAAATTATCCGTTTTCGTCCTTTTATTTGGTAATTTCGTCATAAAATGTGGAAAAAAATCGAGTAAATAGAGGGAAAATAGAAATTTCTTTAAAATTATCCGTTTTCGTCCCTTTTTTCGGTAATTTCGTCATAAAATGAGGAAAAAAAACGAGTAGATTGAGGAAAAAAATAAAAATTTAGCTAAAATTATCCGTTTTCGTCCTTTTTCTCGGTAATTTCGCCATAAAATGAGGAAAAAAAACGGGTAAATAGAGGAAAAAATAGAAATTTCGCAAAAATTATCCGTTTTCATCCCTTTTTTCTGTAATTTCGTCATAAAATGAGGAAAAAAAAAACGAGTAAATAAGGGAATAAAATAGATATATCGCTAAAATTATCCTTTTTCGTCCATTTTTTCGGTAATTTCCTTATAAATTGATGAAGAAAAACGAGTAAATTGAGGAAAAAATAAAAATTTCGCTAAAATTATCCCTTTTCGTCCCTTTTCTCGGTAATTTCGTCATAAATTAAGGAAAAAAAACTAGTAAATTGAAGAAAAAAATAGAAACTTCGCTAAAATTATCCGTTTTCGTCCCTTTTTTCGGTAACTTCGTGATAAAATGTGGAAAAAATACGATTAAATTGGGGAAAAAATAGAAATTTCGCTAAAATTATCCGTTTTCGTCCCTTTTTTCGGTAATTTTGTTATAAAATGAGAAATTAAACGAGTAAATATAGGAATAAATAAAAATTTCACTAAAATTATCCGTATTCATCCATTTTTTCGGTAATTACGTCATAAAATGAGGAAAATAATCGAGTAAATAGAGGAAAAAATTAAAAATTTCGCTAAAATTATCCGTTTTCGTCCATTTTTTCGGTAATTTCATGTTAAAATGATGAAGAAAAAATAGTAAATTGAGGAAAAAATTAGAAATTTCGCTAAAATTATCCGTTTCCGTCCCTTTTTTCGGTAATTTCGTCATGAAATGAGGAAAAAAAAACGAGCAAATTGGGGAAAAAATAGAAATTTCGTTAAATTTATCCATTTTCGTCCATTTTTTCAGTAATTTCGTCATAAAATGAGGAAAAAAAACGGGTAAATAGAGGAAAAAAATAGAAATTTTGCTAAAATTATCCGTTTTCGTCCCTTTTTTCGATAACTTCGTGATAAAATGCGGAAAAAAACGAGTAAATTGAGGAAAAAAATAGAAATTTTGCAAAAATTATCCGTTTTCGTCCCTTTTTTCGGTAATTTCGTTATAAAATGAGAAAAATAAACGAGTAAATAGAGGAAAAAATAGAAATTTCGTTAAAATTATCCGTTTTCGTCCCTTTTTTCGGTAATTTCGTGAAAAAATGATGAAGAAAAACGAGTAAATTGAGGAAATAAATAAAAATTTCGGTAAAATTATCCATTTTCGTCCCTTTTTTCGGTAATTTCGTCATAAAATGAGGAAAAAAATCGAGTAAATAGAGGAAAAAAATAGAATTTTCGCTAAAATTATCCATTTTCGTCCCTTTTTTCGGTAATTTCGTCATAAAATGAGGAAAAAAAACGAGCAAATAGAGGAAAAAAATATAAAATTCCCAAAAATTATCCGTTTTCGTCCCTTTTTTTGGTAATTTCGTGATAAATGATGAAGAAAAACGAGTAAATTGAGGAAAAAAATAAAAATTTCGATAAAATTATCCGTTTTCGTCCCTTTTTTTGGTAATTTCGTCATAAAATGAGGAAAAAAAACGAGTAAACTAAGAAAAAAAATAAAAATTTCGCTTAAATTATCCGTTATCGTCCCTTTTTTGGTAATTTCGTCACAAAATGGGGAAAAAAACGAGTAAATTGAGGAAAAAATAGTAATTTTGCTAAAATTATCCGTTTTTGTCCCTTTTTTCGGTAATTTCGTCATAATATGAGGAAAAAAAACGAGTAAATTGAGGAAAAAAATAGAAATTTCGCTAAAATTATACTTTTTCGTCCCTTTTCTCGGTAATTTCGTCATAAAATGAGGAAAAAAACGAGTAAATTGAGGAAAAAATAGTAATTTCGCTCAAATTATCCGTTTTCGTCCCTTTTTTCGGTAATTTCGACTTAAAATGAGGAAAAATAACGAGTAAATAGAGGAAAAAATAGAAATTTCGCTAAAATTATCTGTTATCGTCATTTTTTTCGGTAATTTCGTCATAAAATGAGGAAAAAAACGAGTAAATTGAAGAAAAAAATAGGAACTTTGCTAAAATTATCCGTTTTCGTCCCTTTTTTCGGTAACTTCGAGATAAAATGCGGTAAAAAAACGATTAAATAGGGGAAAAAATAGAAATTTCGCTAAAATTATCCGCTTTCGTCCCTTTTTTCGGTAATTTTGTTTAAAAATGAGGAAATAAACAAGTAAATAGAGGAATAAATAAAAATTTCGCAAAAAATATCCGTTTTCATCCCTTTTTTCGGTAATTACGTCATAAAATGAGGAAAATAATCGAGTAAAAAATTAAAAATTTCGCTAAAATTATCCGTTTTCGTCCTTTTTTTTGGTAATTTCATGATAAAATGATAAAGAAAAAATATTAAATTGAGGAAAAAAATAAAAATTTCGCTAAAATTATCCGTTTTCGTCCCTTTTTTGTACTTTCGTCATAAAATGAGGAAAAAAACGAGTAAATAGGAAAAAAATAGTAATTTCGCTAAAAATATCCGTTTTCGTCCCTTTTTTCGGTAATTTCGTCATAAAATGAGGAAAAAAACGAGTATCTAGAGGAAAAAATTAGAAATTTCGCTAAAATTATGCATTTTCGTCCCTTTTTTCGGTAATTTCGTCATGAAATGAGGAAAAAAACGAGTAAATAGAGGAAAAAATAAAAATTTCGATAAAATTATCCGTTTTCGTCCCTTTTTTCGGTAATTTCGACATAAAATGAGGAAAAAAAACGAGTAAATAGAGGAAAAAATAGAAATTTCGCTAAAATTATCCGTTATCGTCCCTTTTTTCGGTAATTTCGTGATAAAATGATGAAGAAAAACGAGTAAATTGAGGAAAAAAATAAATTTTCGCTAAAATTATCCGTTTTCGTCCCTTTTTTCGGTAATTTCGTGATAAAATGATGAAGAAAAACGAGTAAATTGAGGAAAAAAATAAAAACTTCGCTAAAATTATCCGTTTTCGTCCCTTTTATCGGTAATTTCGTCATAAAATGAGGAAAAAAAATAGTAAATTGAAGAAAAAAATAGAAACTTCAATAAAATTATCTTTTTTCGTCCCTTTTTTCGGTAACTTCGTGATAAAATGCGGAAAAAATACGATTACATTGGGGAAAAAATAGAAATTTTCGCTAAAATTATCCGTTTTCGTCCCTATTTTCGGTAATTTTGTTTAAAAATGAGGAAATAAACGAGTAAATAGAGGAATAAATAAAAATTTCGCTAAAATTATCCGTTTTCATCCCTTTTTTCGGTAATTACGTCATAAAATGAGGAAAATAATCGAGTAAAAATTTAAAAATTTCGCTAAAATTCACAGTTTTCGTCCTTTTTTTCGGTAATTTCATGATAAAATCATGAAGAAAGAATAGTAAATTGAGGAAAAAAATAAAAAATTCGCTAAAATTATCCGTTTTCGTCCTTTTATTTGGTAATTTCGTCATAAAATGTGGAAAAAAATCGAGTAAATAGAGGGAAAATAGAAATTTCTTTAAAATTATCCGTTTTCGTCCCTTTTTTCGGTAATTTCGTCATAAAATGAGGAAAAAAAACGAGTAGATTGAGGAAAAAAATAAAAATTTAGCTAAAATTATCCGTTTTCGTCCTTTTTCTCGGTAATTTCGCCATAAAATGAGGAAAAAAAAACGGGTAAATAGAGGAAAAAATAGAAATTTCGCAAAAATTATCCGTTTTCATCCCTTTTTTCTGTAATTTCGTCATAAAATGAGGAAAAAAAACGAGTAGATTGAGGAAAAAAATAAAAATTTAGCTAAAATTATCCGTTTTCGTCCTTTTCTCGGTAATTTCGCCATAAAATGAGGAAAAAAAAACGGGTAAATAGAGGAAAAAATAGAAATTTCGCAAAAATTATCCGTTTTCATCCCTTTTTTCTGTAATTTCGTCATAAAATGAGGAAAAAAAAAACGAGTAAATAAGGGAATAAAATAGATATATCGCTAAAATTATCCTTTTTCGTCCATTTTTTCGGTAATTTCCTTATAAATTGATGAAGAAAAACGAGTAAATTGAGGAAAAAATAAAAATTTCGCTAAAATTATCCCTTTTCGTCCCTTTTCTCGGTAATTTCGTCATAAATTAAGGAAAAAAAACTAGTAAATTGAAGAAAAAAATAGAAACTTCGCTAAAATTATCCGTTTTCGTCCCTTTTTTCGGTAACTTCGTGATAAAATGCGGAAAAAATACGATTAAATTGGGGAAAAAATAGAAATTTCGCTAAAATTATCCGTTTTCGTCCCTTTTTTCGGTAATTTTGTTATAAAATGAGAAATTAAACGAGTAAATATAGGAATAAATAAAAATTTCACTAAAATTATCCGTATTCATCCATTTTTTCGGTAATTACGTCATAAAATGAGGAAAATAATCGAGTAAATAGAGGAAAAAATTAAAAATTTCGCTAAAATTATCCGTTTTCGTCCATTTTTTCGGTAATTTCATGTTAAAATGATGAAGAAAAAATAGTAAATTGAGGAAAAAAATAAAAATTTCGCTAAAATTATCCGTTTTCGTCCTTTTATTCGGTAATTTCGTCATAAAATGTGGAAAAAAATCGAGTAAATAGAGGAAAAAAATAGAAATTTCTTTAAAATTATCCGTTTTCGTCCCTTTTTTCGGTAATTTAATGTTAGAATGATGATGAAAAACAAGTAAATTGTGGAAAAAAATAAAAATTTCGCTAAAATTATCCGTTTCGGTCCCTTTATTCGGTAATTTCGTCATAAAATGTGGAAAAAAATCTAGTAAATAGAGGAAAAAAATAGAAATTTCGTTAAAATTATCCGTTTTCGTCCCTTTTCTCGGTAATTTCGTGATAAAATGATGAAGAAAAACGAGTAAATTGAGGAAAAAAATAAAAATTTCGCTAAAATTATCCGTTTTCGTCCCTTTTTTCGGTAATTACATCATAAAATGAAGAAAAAAAACGAGCAAATAGAGGAAAAAATTAGAAATTTCGCTAAAATTATCCGTTTTCGTCCCTTTTTTCGGTAATTTCGTCATGAAATGAGGAAAAGAAACGAGCAAATTGGGGAAAAAATAGAAATTTCGTTAAAATTATCCGTTTTAGTCCCTTTTTTCGGTAATTTCGTGATAAAATGATGAAGAAAAACGAGTAAATTGAGGAAAAAAATAAAAACTTCGCTAAAATTATCCGTTTTCGTCCCTTTTCTCGGTAATTTCGTCATAAAATGAGGAAAAAAAATAGTAAATTGAAGAAAAAAATAGAAACTTCAATAAAATTATCCGTTTTCGTCCCTTTTTTCGGTAACTTCGTGATAAAATACGGAAAAAATAAGTATTAAATTGGGGAAAAAATAGACATTTTCGCTAAAATTATCCGTTTTCGTCCCTTTTTTCGGTAATTTTGTTTAAAAATGAGGAAATAAACGAGTAAATAGAGGAATAAATAAAAATTTCGCTAAAATTATCCGTTTTCATCCCTTTTTCGGTAATTACGTCATAAAATGAGGAAAAAAATCAAGTAAAAAATTAAAAATTTCGCTAAAATTAACCGTTTTCGTCCTTTTTTTCGGTAAATTCATGATAAAATGAGGAAGAAAGAATAGTAAATTGAGGAAAAAAATAAAAAATTCGCTAAAATTATCCGTTTTCGTCCTTTTATTTGGTAATTTCGTCATTAAATGTGGAAAAAAATCGAGTAAATAGAGGGAAAAATAGAAATTTCTTTAAAATTATCCGTTTTCGTCCTTTTTCTTGGTAATTTAATGATAGAATGATGAAGAAAAACGAGTAAATTGAGGAAAAAAATAAAAATTTCGCTAAAATTATCCGTTTTCGTCCCTTTATTCGGTAATTTCGTCATAAAATGTAGAAACAAATCAAGTAAATAGAGGGAAAAATAGAAATTTCTTTAAAATTATCCGTTTTCGTCCCTTTTTTGGTAATTTAATGATAGAATGATGAAGAAAAACGAGTAAATTGAGGAAAAAAATAAAAATTTTGCTAAAATTATCCGTTTTCGTCCCTTTTTTCGGTAATTTCGTCATAAAATGAGGAAAAAAAACGAGTAAATAGAGAAAAATCTAATAAATAGAGAAAAAATAGAAATTTCGCTAAAATTATCCGTTTTCGTCCCTTTTTTCGGTAATTTCGTCATAAAATGAGGAAAAATAACGAGTAAATAGAGGAAAAAATAGAAATTTCGCTAAAATTATCCGTTTTCGTCCGTTTTTTCGGTAATTTCGTCATAAAATGAGAAAAAAAAACGAGCAAATTGAGGAAAAAATAGAAATTTCGCTAAAATTATCCGTTTTCGTCCCTTTTTTCGGTAATTTCGTTATAAAATGAGGGAAAAAAACGAGTAAATAGAGGAAAATCTAATAAATAGAGAAAAAATAGAAATTTCGCTAAAATTATCCGTTTTCTTCCCTTTTTTCGGTAATTTCGTCATAAAATGAGAAAAAAAAAACGAGTAAATTGAGAAAAAAAATAAAAATTTCGCTAAAATTATCCGTTTTCGTCCCATTTATCGGTAATTTTGTGATAAAATGATGAAGAAAAACGAGTAAATTGAGGAAAAAAATAAATTTTCGCTAAAATTATCCGTTTTCGTCCCTTTTTTCGGTAATTTCGTGATAAAATGATGAAGAAAAACGAGTAAATTGAGGAAAAAAATAAAAACTTCGCTAAAATTATCCGTTTTCGTCCCTTTTCTCGGTAATTTCGTCATAAAATGAGGAAAAAAAATAGTAAATTGAAGAAAAAATAGAAACTTCAATAAAATTATCCGTTTTCGTCCCTTTTTCGGTAACTTCGTGATAAAATGCGGAAAAAATACGATTAAATTGGGGAAAAAATAGAAATTTTCGCTAAAATTATCCTTTTTCGTCCCTTTTTTCGGTAATTTTGTTTAGAAATGAGGAAGTAAACGAGTAAATAGAGGAATAAATAAAAATTTCGCTAAAATTATCCGTTTTCATCCCTTTTTTCGGTAATTACGTCATAAAATGAGGAAAATAATCAAGTAAAAAATTAAAAATTTCGCTAAAATTAACTGTTTTCGTCCTTTTTTTCGGTAATTTCATGATAAAATGATGAAGAAAGAATAGTAAATTGAGGAAAAAAATAAAAAATTCGCTAAAATTATCCGTTTTCGTCCCTTTATTCGGTAATTTCGTCATAAAATGTGGAATAAAATCGAGTAAATAGAGGGAAAAATAGAAATTTCTTTAAAATTATCCGTTTTCGTCCCTTTTCTTGGTAATTTAATGATAGAATGATGAAGAAAAACGAGTAAATTGAGGAAAAAATTAAAAATTTCGCTAAAATTATCCGTTTTCGTCCCTTTTTTCAATAATTTCGACATAAAATGAGGAAAATAACGAGTAAATAGAGGAAAAAATAGAAATTTCGCTTAAATTATCCGTTTTCGTCCCTTTTTTCGGTAATTTCGGCATAAAATGAGAAAAAAAAACGAGCAAATTGAGGAAAAAATAGAAATTTCGCTAAAATTATCCGTTTTCGTCCCTTTTTTCGGTAATTTCGTCATAAAATGAGGAAAAAAAAACGAGTAAATAGAGGAAAATCTAATAAATAGAGAAAAAATAGAAATTTCGCTAAAATTATCCGTTTTCGTCCCTTTTTTCGGTAATTTCGTCATAAAATGAGGAAAAAAAACGAGTAAATTGAGGAAAAAAAAAAATTTCGCTAAAATTATCCGTTTTCGTCCCTTTTTTCGGTAATTTCGTGATAAAATGATGAAGAAAAACGAGTAAATTGAGGAAAAAAATAAATTTTCGCTAAAATTATCCGTTTTCGTCCCTTTTTTCGGTAATTTCGTGATAAAATGATGAAGAAAAACGAGTAAATTGAGGAAAAAAATAAAAACTTCAATAAAATTATCCGTTTTTGTCCTTTTTTTCGGTAATTTCATGATAAAATGATGAAGAAAGAATAGTAAATTGAGGAAAAAAAAAAAATATTCGCTAAAATTATCCGTTTTCGTCCTTTTATTTGGTAATTTCGTCATAAAATGTGGAAAAAAATCGAGTAAATAGAGGGAAAAATAGAAATTTCTTTAAAATTATCCGTTTTCGTCCCTTTTCTTGGTAATTTAATGATAGAATGATGAAGAAAAACGAGTAAATTGAGGAAAAAAATAAAAATTTCGCTAAAATTATCCGTTTTCGTTCATTTATTCGGTAATTTCGTCATAAAATGTAGAAAAAAATCGAGTAAATAGATGGAAAAATAGAAATTTCTTTAAAATTATCCGTTTTCGTCCCTTTTTTTGGTAATTTAATGATAGAATGATGAAGAAAAACGAGTAAATTGAGGAAAAAAATAAAAATTTTGCTAAAATTATCCGTTTTCGTCCCTTTTTTCAGTAATTTCGACATAAAATGAGGAAAATAACGAGTAAATAGAGGAAAAAATAGAAATTTCGCTAAAATTATCAGTTTTGATCCCTTTTTTCGGTAATTTCGTCATAAAATGAGGAAAAAAAACGAGCAAATTGAGGAAAAATTAGAAATTTCGCTAAAATTATCCGTTTTCGTCCCTTTTTTCGGTAATTTCGTCATAAAATGAGGAAAAAAACGAGTAAATAGAGAAAAATCTAATAAATAGAGAAAAAATAGAAATTTCGCTAAAATTATCCGTTTTCGTCCCTTTTTTCGGTAATTTCGTCATATAATGAGGAAAAATAACGAGTAAATAGAGGAAAAAATAGAAATTTCGCTAAAATTATCCGTTTTCGTCCCTTTTTTCGGTAATTTCGTCATAAAATGAGAAAAAAAACGAGCAAATTGAGGAAAAAATAGAAATTTCGCTAAAATTATCCGTTTTCGTCCCTTTTTTCGGTAATTTCGTCATAAAATGAGGAAAAAAACGAGTAAATAGAGGAAAATCTAATAAATAGAGAAAAAATAGAAATTTCGCTAAAATTATCCGTTTTCGTCCCTTTTTTCGGTAATTTCGTCATAAAATGAGGAAAAAAACGAGTAAATTGAGGAAAAAAATAAAAATTTCGCTAAAATTATCCGTTTTCGTCCCTTTTCTCGGTAATTTCGCCATAAAATGAGGAAAAAAACGGGTAAATAGAGGAAAAAATAGAAATTTCGCAAAAATTATCCGTTTTCATCCCTTTTTTCTGTAATTTCGTCATACAATAAGGAAAAAAAAAAACGAGAAAAAAAAGGGAATAAAGTAGATATATCGCTAAAATTATCCTTTTTCGTCCATTTTTTCGGTAATTTCCTTATAAATTGATGAAGAAAAACGAGTAAATTGAGGAAAAAAATAAAAATTTCGCTAAAATTATCCCTTTGCATCCCTTTTCTCGGTAATTTCGTCATAAATTAAGGAAAAAAAACTAGTAAATTGAAGAAAAAAATAGAAACTTCGCTAAAATTATCTTTTTTCGTCCCTTTTTTCGGTAACTTCGTAATAAAATGCGGAAAAAATACGATTAAATTGGGGAAAAAATAGAAATTTCGCTAAAATTATCCGTTTTCGTCCCTTTTTTCGGTATTTTGTTATAAAATGAGGAAATAAACGAGTAAATATAGGAAAAAATAAAAATTTCGCTAAAATTATCCGTATTCATCCCTTTTTTCGGTAATTACGTCATAAAATGAGGAAAATAATCGAGTAAATAGAGGAAAAAATTAAAAATTTCGCTAACATTATCCGTTTTCGTCCATTTTTTCGGTAATTTCATGATAAAATGATGAAGAAAAATAGTAAATTGAGGAATAAAATAAAAATTTCGCTAAAATTATCCGTTTTCGTACATTTTTTCGGTAATTTCGTGATAAAATGATGAAGAAAAACGAGTAAATTGAGGAAAAAAATAAATTTTCGCTAAAATTATCCGTTTTCGTCCCTTTTTTCGGTAATTTCGTGATAAAATGATGAAGAAAAACGAGTAAATTGAGGAAAAAAATAAAAACTTCGCTAAAATTATCCGTTTTCGTCCCTTTTCTCGGTAATTTCGTCATGAAATGAGGAAAAAAAATAGTAAATTGAAGAAAAAAATAGAAACTTCAATAAAATTATCCATTTTCGTCCCTTTTTTCGGTAACTTCGTGATAAAATGCGGAAAAAATACGATTAAATTGGGGAAAAAATAGAAATTTTCGCTAAAATTATCCGTTTTCGTCCCTTTTTTCGGTAATTTTGTTTAAAAATGAGGAAATAAACGAGTAAATAGAGGAATAAATAAAAATTTCGCTAAAATTATCCGTTTTCATCCCTTTTTTCGGTAATTACGTCATAAAATGAGGAAAATAATCGAGTAAAAAATGAAAAATTTCGCTAAAATTAACCGTTTTTGTCCTTTTTTTCGGTAATTTCATGATAAAATGATGAAGAAAGAATAGTAAATTGAGGGAAAAAATAAAAAAATCGCTAAAATTATCCGTTTTCGTCCTTTTATTTGGTAATTTCGTCATAAAATGTGGAAAAAAATCGAGTAAATAGAGGGAAAAATAGAAATTTCTTTAAAATTATCCGTTTTCGTCCCTTTTCTTGGTAATTTAATGATAGAATGATGAAGAAAAACGAGTAAATTGAGGAAAAAAATAAAAATTTCGCTAAAATTATCCGTTTTCGTCCCTTTATTCGGTAATTTCGTCATAAAATGTAGAAAAAAATCGAGTAAATAGAGGGAAAAATAGAAATTTCTTTAAAATTATCCGTTTTCGTCCCTTTTTTTGGTAATTTAATGATAGAATGATGAAGAAAAACGAGTAAATTGAGGAAAAAAATAAAAATTTCGCTAAAATTATCCCTTTGCGTCCCTTTTCTCGGTAATTTCGTCATAAATTAAGGAAAAAAAACTAGTAAATTGAAGAAAAAAATTGAAACTTCGCTAAAATTATCCGTTTTCGTCCCTTTTTTCGGTAACTTCGTGATAAAATGCGGAAAAAATACGATTAAATTGGGGAAAAAATAGAAATTTCGCTAAAATTATCCGTTTTCGTCCCTTTTTTCGGTAATTTTGTTATAAAATGAGGAAATAAACGAGTAAATAGAGGAAAAAATAAAAATTTCGCTAAAATTATCCGTATTCATCCCTTTTTTCGGTAATTACGTCATAAAATGAGGAAAATAATCGAGTAAATAGAGGAAAAAATTAAAAATTTCGCTAAAATTATCCGTTTTCGTCCATTTTTTCGGTAATTTCATGATAAAATGATGAAGAAAAAATAGTAAATTGAGGAAAAAAATAAAAATTTCGCTTAAATTATCCGTTATCGTCCCTTTTTTGGTAATTTCGTCACAAAATGGGGAAAAAAACGAGTAAATTGAGGAAAAAAATAGTAATTTCGCTAAAATTATCCGTTTCTGTCCCTTTTTTCGGTAATTTCGTCATTATATGAGGAAAAAAAACGAGTAAATTGAGGAAAAAAATAGAAATTTCGCTAAAATTATCCCTTTTCGTCCCTTTTCTCGGTAATTTCGTCATAAAATAAGGAAAAAAACGAGTAAATTGAGGAAAAAATAGTAATTTCGCTCAAATTATCCGTTTTCGTCCCTTTTTTCGATAATTTCGACATGAAATGAGGAAAAATAACGAGTAAATAGAGGAAAAAATAGAAATTTCGCTAAAATTATCTGTTATCGTCATTTTTTTCGGTAATTTCCTCATAAAATGAGGAAAAAAAACGAGTATCTAAGGGAAAAAAAATATAAATTTCGTTAAAATTATCCGTTTTCGTCCCTTTTTTCGGTAATTTCGTCATAAAATGAGAAAAAAAAAACGAGCAAATTGAGGAAAAAATTGAAATTTCGCTAAATTTATCCGTTTTCGTCCCTTTTTTCGGTAATTTCGTCATAAAATGAGGAAAAAAACGAGTTAATAGAGGAAAATCTAATAAATAGAGAAAAAATAGAAATTTCGCTAAAATTATCCGTTTTCGTCCCTTTTTTCGGTAATTTCGTCATAAAATGAGGAAAAAAAAACGAGTAAATTGAGGAAAAAAATAAAAATTTCGCTAAAATTATCCGTTTTCGTCCCTTTTCTCGGTAATTTCGCCATAAAATGAGGAAAAAAACGGGTAAATAGAGGAAAAAATAGAAATTTCGCAAAAATTATCCGTTTTCATCCCTTTTTTCTGTAATTTCGTCATACAATAAGGAAAAAAAAAAACGAGAAAAAAAAGGGAATAAAGTAGATATATCGCTAAAATTATCCTTTTTCGTCCATTTTTTCGGTAATTTCCTTATAAATTGATGAAGAAAAACGAGTAAATTGAGGAAAAAAATAAAAATTTCGCTAAAATTATCCCTTTGCATCCCTTTTCTCGGTAATTTCGTCATAAATTAAGGAAAAAAAACTAGTAAATTGAAGAAAAAAATAGAAACTTCGCTAAAATTATCTTTTTTCGTCCCTTTTTTCGGTAACTTCGTAATAAAATGCGGAAAAAATACGATTAAATTGGGGAAAAAATAGAAATTTCGCTAAAATTATCCGTTTTCGTCCCTTTTTTCGGTATTTTGTTATAAAATGAGGAAATAAACGAGTAAATATAGGAAAAAATAAAAATTTCGCTAAAATTATCCGTATTCATCCCTTTTTTCGGTAATTACGTCATAAAATGAGGAAAATAATCGAGTAAATAGAGGAAAAAATTAAAAATTTCGCTAACATTATCCGTTTTCGTCCATTTTTTCGGTAATTTCATGATAAAATGATGAAGAAAAATAGTAAATTGAGGAATAAAATAAAAATTTCGCTAAAATTATCCGTTTTCGTACATTTTTTCGGTAATTTCGTGATAAAATGATGAAGAAAAACGAGTAAATTGAGGAAAAAAATAAATTTTCGCTAAAATTATCCGTTTTCGTCCCTTTTTTCGGTAATTTCGTGATAAAATAATGAAGAAAAACGAGTAAATTGAGGAAAAAAATAAAAACTTCGCTAAAATTATCCGTTTTCGTCCCTTTTCTCGGTAATTTCGTCATGAAATGAGGAAAAAAAATAGTAAATTGAAGAAAAAAATAGAAACTTCAATAAAATTATCCATTTTCGTCCCTTTTTTCGGTAACTTCGTGATAAAATGCGGAAAAAATACGATTAAATTGGGGAAAAAATAGAAATTTTCGCTAAAATTATCCGTTTTCGTCCCTTTTTTCGGTAATTTTGTTTAAAAATGAGGAAATAAACGAGTAAATAGAGGAATAAATAAAAATTTCGCTAAAATTATCCGTTTTCATCCCTTTTTTCGGTAATTACGTCATAAAATGAGGAAAATAATCGAGTAAAAAATTAAAAATTTCGCTAAAATTAACCGTTTTTGTCCTTTTTTTTGGTAATTTCATGATAAAATGATGAAGAAAGAATAGTAAATTGAGGGAAAAAATAAAAAAATCGCTAAAATTATCCGTTTTCGTCCTTTTATTTGGTAATTTCGTCATAAAATGTGGAAAAAAATCGAGTAAATAGAGGGAAAAATAGAAATTTCTTTAAAATTATCCGTTTTCGTCCCTTTTCTTGGTAATTTAATGATAGAATGATGAAGAAAAACGAGTAAATTGAGGAAAAAAATAAAAATTTCGCTAAAATTATCCGTTTTCGTCCCTTTATTCGGTAATTTCGTCATAAAATGTAGAAAAAAATCGAGTAAATAGAGGGAAAAATAGAAATTTCTTTAAAATTATCCGTTTTCGTCCCTTTTTTTGGTAATTTAATGATAGAATGATGAAGAAAAACGAGTAAATTGAGGAAAAAAATAAAAATTTCGCTAAAATTATCCCTTTGCGTCCCTTTTCTCGGTAATTTCGTCATAAATTAAGGAAAAAAAACTAGTAAATTGAAGAAAAAAATTGAAACTTCGCTAAAATTATCCGTTTTCGTCCCTTTTTTCGGTAACTTCGTGATAAAATGCGGAAAAAATACGATTAAATTGGGGAAAAAATAGAAATTTCGCTAAAATTATCCGTTTTCGTCCCTTTTTTCGGTAATTTTGTTATAAAATGAGGAAATAAACGAGTAAATAGAGGAAAAAATAAAAATTTCGCTAAAATTATCCGTATTCATCCCTTTTTTCGGTAATTACGTCATAAAATGAGGAAAATAATCGAGTAAATAGAGGAAAAAATTAAAAATTTCGCTAAAATTATCCGTTTTCGTCCATTTTTTCGGTAATTTCATGATAAAATGATGAAGAAAAAATAGTAAATTGAGGAAAAAAATAAAAATTTCGCTTAAATTATCCGTTATCGTCCCTTTTTTGGTAATTTCGTCACAAAATGGGGAAAAAAACGAGTAAATTGAGGAAAAAAATAGTAATTTCGCTAAAATTATCCGTTTTTGTCCCTTTTTTCGGTAATTTCGTCATTATATGAGGAAAAAAAACGAGTAAATTGAGGAAAAAAATAGAAATTTCGCTAAAATTATCCCTTTTCGTCCCTTTTCTCGGTAATTTCGTCATAAAATAAGGAAAAAAACGAGTAAATTGAGGAAAAAATAGTAATTTCGCTCAAATTATCCGTTTTCGTCCCTTTTTTCGATAATTTCGACATGAAATGAGGAAAAATAACGAGTAAATAGAGGAAAAAATAGAAATTTCGCTAAAATTATCTGTTATCGTCATTTTTTTCGGTAATTTCCTCATAAAATGAGGAAAAAAAAACGAGTATCTAAGGGAAAAAAAATATAAATTTCGTTAAAATTATCCGTTTTCGTCCCTTTTTTCGGTAATTTCGTCATAAAATGAGAAAAAAAAACGAGCAAATTGAGGAAAAAATTGAAATTTCGCTAAATTTATCCGTTTTCGTCCCTTTTTTCGGTAATTTCGTCATAAAATGAGGAAAAAAAACGAGTTAATAGAGGAAAATCTAATAAATAGAGAAAAAATAGAAATTTCGCTAAAATTATCCGTTTTCGTCCCTTTTTTCGGTAATTTCGTCATAAAATGAGGAAAAAAAAACGAGTAAATTGAGGAAAAAAATAAAAATTTCGCTAAAATTATCCGTTTTCGTCCCTTTTTTCGGTAATTTCGTGATAAAATGATGAAGAAAAACGAGTAAATTGAGGAAAAAAATAAATTTTCGCTAAAATTATCCGTTTTCGTCCCTTTTTTCGGTAATTTCGTGATAAAATGATGAAGAAAAACGAGTAAATTGAGGAAAAAAATAAAAACTTCGCTAAAATTATCCGTTTTCGTCCCTTTTCTCGGTAATTTCGTCATAAAATGAGGAAAAAAAATAGTAAATTGAAGAAAAAAATAGAAACGTCAATAAAATTATCCATTTTCGTCCCTTTTTTCGGTAACTTCGTGATAAAATGCGGAAAAAATACGATTAAATTGGGGAAAAAATAGAAATTTTCGCTAAAATTATCCGTTTTCGTCCCTTTTTTCGGTAATTTTGTTTAAAAATGAGGAAATAAACGAGTAAATAGAGGAATAAATAAAAATTTCGCTAAAATTATCCGTTTTCATCCCTTTTTTCGGTAATTACGTCATAAAATGAGGAAAATAATCGAGTAAAAAATGAAAAATTTCGCTAAAATTAACCGTTTTTGTCCTTTTTTTCGGTAATTTCATGATAAAATGATGAAGAAAGAATAGTAAATTGAGGGAAAAAATAAAAAAATCGCTAAAATTATCCGTTTTCGTCCTTTTATTTGGTAATTTCGTCATAAAATGTGGAAAAAAATCGAGTAAATAGAGGGAAAAATAGAAAGTTCTTTAAAATTATCCGTTTTCGTCCCTTTTCTTGGTAATTTAATGATAGAATGATGAAGAAAAACGAGTAAATTGAGGAAAAAAATAAAAATTTCGCTAAAATTATCCCTTTGCGTCCCTTTTCTCGGTAATTTCGTCATAAATTAAGGAAAAAAAACTAGTAAATTGAAGAAAAAAATTGAAACTTCGCTAAAATTATCCGTTTTCGTCCCTTTTTTCGGTAACTTCGTGATAAAATGCGGAAAAAATACGATTAAATTGGGGAAAAAATAGAAATTTCGCTAAAATTATCCGTTTTCGTCCCTTTTTTCGGTAATTTTGTTATAAAATGAGGAAATAAACGCGTAAATAGAGGAAAAAATAAAAATTTCGCTAAAATTATCCGTATTCATCCCTTTTTTCGGTAATTACGTCATAAAATGAGGAAAATAATCGAGTAAATAGAGGAAAAAATAAAAATTTCGCTAAAATTATCCGTTTTCGTCCGTTTTTTCGGTAATTTCATGATAAAATGATGAAGAAAAAATAGTAAATTGAGGAAAAAAATAAAAATTTCGCTAAAATTATCCGTTTTCGTCCTTTTTTTCGGTAATTTCGTCATGAAATGAGGAAAAAAAACGAGCAAATTGGGGAAAAAATAGAAATTTCGTTAAAATTATCCGTTTTCGTCCATCTTTTCAGTAATTTCGTCATAAAATGAGGAAAAAAAACGAGTAAATAGAGGAAAAAAATAGATATTTCGCTAAAATTATGCTTTTTCGTCCATTTTTTTGGTAATTTCCTTATAAATTGATGAAGAAAAACGAGTAAATTGAGGAAAAAAATAAAAATTTCGCTAAAATTATCCCTTTTCGTCCCTTTTTTCGGTAATTTCGTCATAAAATGAGGAAAAAAATCGAGTAAATAGAGGAAAAAAATAGAATTTTCGCTAAAATTATCCGTTTTCGTCCTTTTTTTCGGTAATTTCGTCATAAAATGAGGAAAAAAAACGAGCAAATAGAGGAAAAAAATAGAAAATTCCCAAAAATTATCCGTTTTCGTCCCTTTTTTTGGTAATTTCGTGATAAATGATGAAGAAAAACGAGTAAATTGAGGAAAAAAATAAACATTTCGATAAAATTATCTGTTTTCGTCCCTTTTTTTGATAATTTCGTCATAAAATGAGGAAAAAAACGAGTAAACTAAGAAAAAAATAAAAATTTCGCTTAAATTATCCGTTATCGTCCCTTTTTTGGTAATTTCGTCACAAAAAGGGGAAAAAAACGAGTAAATTGAGGAAAAAAATAGTAATTTCGCTAAAATTATCCGTTTTTGTCCCTTTTTTCGGTAATTTCGTCATTATATGAGGAAAAAAAACGAGTAAATTGAGGAAAAAAATAGAAATTTCGCTAAAATTATCCCTTTTCGTCCCTTTTCTTGGTAATTTCGTCATAAAATGAGGAAAAAAACGAGTAAATTGAGGAAAAAATAGTAATTTCGCTCAAATTATCTTTTTTAGTCCCTTTTTTCGGTAATTTCGACATAAAATGAGGAAAAATAACGAGTAAATAGAGGAAAAAATAGAAATTTCGCTAAAATTATCTGTTATCGTCATTTTTTTCGGTAATTTCGTCATAAAATGAGGAAAAAAAACGAGTATCTAAGGGAAAAAAATATAAATTTCGCTAAAATTATCCCTTTTCGTCCCTTTTTTCGGTAATTTCGTCATAAAATGAGGAAAAAAAACGAGTAAATTGAAGAAAAAAATAGGAACTTTGCTAAAATTATCCGTTTTCATCCCTTTTTTCGGTAACTTCGAGATAAAATGCGGTAAAAAAACGAATAAATAGGGGAAAAAATAGAAATTTTGCTAAAATTATCCGTTTTCGTCCCTTTCTCGGTAATTTTGTTTAAAAATGAGGAAATAAACGAGTAAATAGAGAAATAAATAAAAATTTCGCAAAAAATATCCGTTTTCATCCCTTTTTTCGGTAATTACGTCATAAAATGAGGAAAATAATCGAGTAAAAAATTAAAAATTTCGCTAAAATTATCCGTTTTCGTCCTTTTTTTTGGTAATTTCATGATAAAATGATGAAGAAAAAATAGTAAATTGAGGAAAAAAATTAAAAATTTCGCTAAAATTATCCGTTTTCGTCCTTTTATTCGGTAATTTCGTCATAAAATGTGGAAAAAATCGAGTAAATAGAGGGAAAAATAGAAATTTCTTTAAAATTATCCGTTTTCGTCCCTTTTCTTGGTAATTTAATGATAGAATGATGAAGAAAAACGAGTAAATTGAGGAAAAAAATAAAAATTTCGCTAAAATTATCCGTTTTCGTCCCTTTATTCGGTAATTTCGTCATAAAATGTAGAAAAAAATCGAGTAAATAGAGGGAAAAATAGAAATTTCTTTAAAATTATCCGTTTTCGTCCCTTTTTTTGGTAATTTAATGATAGAATGATGAAGAAAAACGAGTAAATTAAGGAAAAAAATAAAAATTTCGCTAAAATTATCCCTTTGCGTCCCTTTTCTCGGTAATTTCGTCATAAATTAAGGAAAAAAAACTAGTAAATTGAAGAAAAAAATTGAAACTTCGCTAAAATTATTCGTTTTCGTCCCTTTTTTCGGTAACTTCGTGATAAAATGCGGAAAAAATACGATTAAATTGGGGAAAAAATAGAAATTTCGCTAAAATTATCCGTTTTCGTCCCTTTTTTCGGTAATTTTGTTATAAAATGAGGAAATAAACGAGTAAATAGAGGAAAAAATAAAAAAATCGCTAAAATTATCCGTATTCATCCCTTTTTTCGGTAATTACGTCATAAAATGAGGAAAATAATCGAGTAAATAGAGGAAAAAATTAAAAATTTCGCTAAAATTATCCATTTTCGTCCATTTTTTCGGTAATTTCATGATAAAATGATGAAGAAAAAATAGTAAATTGAGGAAAAAAATAAAAATTTCGCTAAAATTATCCGTTTTCGTCCTTTTATTCGGTAATTTCGTCATAAAATGTGGAAAAAAATCGAGTAAATAGAGGAAAAAAATAGAAATTTCTTATAATTATCCGTTTTCGTCCCTTTTTTCGGTAATTTAATGTTAGAATGATGATGAAAAACGAGTAAATTGAGGAAAAAATAAAAATTTCGCTAAAATTATCCGTTTTCGTCCCTTTATTCGGTAATTTCGTCATAAAATGTGGAAAAAATCTAGTAAATAGAGGAAAAAAGTAGAAATTTCGTTAAAATTATCCGTTTTCGTCCCTTTTTTCGGTAATTTCGTGCTAAAATGATGAAGAAAAACGAGTAAATTGAGGAAAAAAATTGAAACTTCGCTAAAATTATCCGTTTTCGTCCCTTTTTTCGGTAACTTCGTGATAAAATGAAGATAAAAAACGAGCAAATAGAGGAAAAAATTAGGAATTTCGCTAAAATTATCCGTTTTCGTCCTTTTTTTCGGTAATATCGTCATGAAATGAGGAAAAAAAAACGAGCAAATTGGGGAAAAAATAGAAATTTCGTTAAAATTATCCGTTTTCGTCCATCTTTTCAGTAATTTCGTCATAAAATGAGGAAAAAAAACGAGTAAATAGAGGAAAAAAATAGATATTTCGCTAAAATAATGCTTTTTCGTCCATTTTTTTGGTAATTTCCTTATAAATTGATGAAGAAAAACGAGTAAATTGAGGAAAAAAATAAAAATTTCGCTAAAATTATCCCTTTTCGTCCCTTTTTTCGGTAATTTCGTCCTAAAATGAGGAAAAAAATCGAGTAAATAGAGGAAAAAAATAGAATTTTCGCTAAAATTATCCGTTTTCGTCCTTTTTTTCGGTAATTTCGTCATAAAATGAGGAAAAAAAACGAGCAAATAGAGGAAAAAAATAGAAAATTCCCAAAAATTATCCGTTTTCGTCCCTTTTTTTGGTAATTTCGTGATAAATGATGAAGAAAAACGAGTAAATTGAGGAAAAAAATAAAAATTTCGATAAAATTATCTGTTTTCGTCCCTTTTTTTGGTAATTTCGTCATAAAATGAGGAAAAAAAACGAGTAAACTAAGAAAAAAATAAAAATTTCGCTTAAATTATCCGTTATCGTCCCTTTTTTGGTAATTTCGTCACAAAATGGGGGAAAAAACGAGTAAATTGAGGAAAAAAATAGTAATTTCGCTAAAATTATCCGTTTTTGTCCCTTTTTTCGGTAATTTCGTCATTATATGAGGAAAAAAAACGAGTAAATTGAGGAAAAAAATAGAAATTTCGCTAAAATTATCCCTTTTCGTCCCTTTTCTCGGTAATTTCGTCATAAAATGAGAAAAAAAACGAGTAAATTGAGGAAAAAATAGTAATTTCGCTCAAATTATCTGTTTTCGTCCCTTTTTTCGGTAATTTCGACATAAAATGAGGAAAAATAACGAGTAAAGAGAGGAAAAAATAGAAATTTCGCTAAAATTATCTGTTATCGTCATTTTTTTCGGTAATTTCGTCATAAAATGAGGGAAAAAAACGAGTATTTAAGGGAAAAAAATATAAATTTCGCTAAAATTATCCCTTTTCGTCCCTTTTTTCGGTATTTTCGTCATAAAATGAGGAAAAAAAACGAGTAAATTGAAGAAAAAAATAGGAACTTTGCTAAAATTATCCGTTTTCGTCCCTTTTTTCGGTAACTTCGAGATAAAATGCGGTAAAAAAACGAATAAATAGGTGAAAAAATAGGAACTTTGCTAAAATTATCCGTTTTCATCCCTTTTTTCGGTAACTTCGAGATAAAATGCGGTAAAAAAACGAATAAATAGGGGAAAAAATAGAAATTATGCTAAAATTATCCGTTTTCGTCCCTTTCTCGGTAATTTTGTTTAAAAATGAGGAAATAAACGAGTAAATAGAGAAATAAATAAAAATTTCGCAAAAATTATCCGTTTTCGTCCCTTTTTTCGGTAATTTCGTCATAAAATGAGGAAAAAAAACGAGTAAATAGAGGAAAATCTAATAAATAGAGAAAAAATAGAAATTTCGCTAAAATTATCCGTTTTCGTCCCTTTTTTCGGTAATTTCGTCATAAAATGAGGAAAAAAAACGAGTAAATTGAGGAAAAAAATAAAAATTTCGATAAAATTATCTGTTTTCGTCCCTTTTTTTGATAATTTCGTCATAAAATGAGGAAAAAAAACGAGTAAACTAAGAAAAAAATAAAAATTTCGCTTAAATTATCCGTTATCGTCCCTTTTTTGGTAATTTCGTCACAAAATGGGGAAAAAAACGAGTAAATTGAGGAAAAAAATAGTAATTTCGCTAAAATTATCCGTTTTTGTCCCTTTTTTCGGTAATTTCGTCATTATATGAGGAAAAAAAACGAGTAAATTGAGGAAAAAAATAGAAATTTCGCTAAAATTATCCCTTTTCGTCCCTTTTCTCGGTAATTTCGTCATAAAATGAGGAAAAAAACGAGTAAATTGAGGAAAAAATAGTAATTTCGCTCAAATTATCTTTTTTAGTCCCTTTTTTCGGTAATTTCGACATAAAATGAGGAAAAATAACGAGTAAATAGAGGAAAAAATAGAAATTTCGCTAAAATTATCTGTTATCGTCATTTTTTTCGGTAATTTCGTCATAAAATGAGGAAAAAAAACGAGTATCTAAGGGAAAAAAATATAAATTTCGCTAAAATTATCCCTTTTCGTCCCTTTTTTCGGTAATTTCGTCATAAAATGAGGAAAAAAAACGAGTAAATTGAAGAAAAAAATAGGAACTTTGCTAAAATTATCCGTTTTCATCCCTTTTTTCGGTAACTTCGAGATAAAATGCGGTAAAAAAACGAATAAATAGGGGAAAAAATAGAAATTTTGCTAAAATTATCCGTTTTCGTCCCTTTCTCGGTAATTTTGTTTAAAAATGAGGAAATAAACGAGTAAATAGAGAAATAAATAAAAATTTCGCAAAAAATATCCGTTTTCATCCCTTTATTCGGTAATTACGTCATAAAATGAGGAAAATAATCGAGTAAAAAATTAAAAATTTCGCTAAAATTATCCGTTTTCGTCCTTTTTTTTGGTAATTTCATGATAAAATGATGAAGAAAAAATAGTAAATTGAGGAAAAAAATTAAAAATTTCGCTAAAATTATCCGTTTTCGTCCTTTTATTCGGTAATTTCGTCATAAAATGTGGAAAAAATCGAGTAAATAGAGGGAAAAATAGAAATTTCTTTAAAATTATCCGTTTTCGTCCCTTTTCTTGGTAATTTAATGATAGAATGATGAAGAAAAACGAGTAAATTGAGGAAAAAAATAAAAATTTCGCTAAAATTATCCGTTTTCGTCCCTTTATTCGGTAATTTCGTCATAAAATGTAGAAAAAAATCGAGTAAATAGAGGGAAAAATAGAAATTTCTTTAAAATTATCCGTTTTCGTCCCTTTTTTTGGTAATTTAATGATAGAATGATGAAGAAAAACGAGTAAATTAAGGAAAAAAATAAAAATTTCGCTAAAATTATCCCTTTGCGTCCCTTTTCTCGGTAATTTCGTCATAAATTAAGGAAAAAAAACTAGTAAATTGAAGAAAAAAATTGAAACTTCGCTAAAATTATTCGTTTTCGTCCCTTTTTTCGGTAACTTCGTGATAAAATGCGGAAAAAATACGATTAAATTGGGGAAAAAATAGAAATTTCGCTAAAATTATCCGTTTTCGTCCCTTTTTTCGGTAATTTTGTTATAAAATGAGGAAATAAACGAGTAAATAGAGGAAAAAATAAAAATTTCGCTAAAATTATCCGTATTCATCCCTTTTTTCGGTAATTACGTCATAAAATGAGGAAAATAATCGAGTAAATAGAGGAAAAAATTAAAAATTTCGCTAAAATTATCCATTTTCGTCCATTTTTTCGGTAATTTCATGATAGAATGATAAAGAAAAAATAGTAAATTGAGGAAAAAAATAAAAATTTCGCTAAAATTATCCGTTTTCGTCCTTTTATTCGGTAATTTCGTCATAAAATGTGGAAAAAAATCGAGTAAATAGAGGAAAAAAATAGAAATTTCTTATAATTATCCGTTTTCGTCCCTTTTTTCGGTAATTTAATGTTAGAATGATGAAGAAAAACGAGTAAATTGAGGAAAAAAATTGAAACTTCGCTAAAATTATCCGTTTTCGTCCCTTTTTTCGGTAACTTCGTGATAAAATGAAGAAAAAAAACGAGCAAATAGAGGAAAAAATTAGGAATTTCGCTAAAATTATCCGTTTTCGTCCTTTTTTTCGGTAATATCGTCATGAAATGAGGAAAAAAAACGAGCAAATTGGGGAAAAAATAGATATTTCGTTAAAATTATCAGTTTTCGTCCATCTTTTCAGTAATTTCGTCATAAAATGAGGAAAAAAAACGAGTAAATAGAGGAAAAAAATAGATATTTCGCTAAAATAATGCTTTTTCGTCCATTTTTTTGGTAATTTCCTTATAAATTGATGAAGAAAAACGAGTAAATTGAGGAAAAAAATAAAAATTTCGCTAAAATTATCCCTTTTCGTCCCTTTTTTCGGTAATTTCGTCATAAAATGAGGAAAAAAATCGAGTAAATAGAGGAAAAAAATAGAAATTTCTTATAATTATCCGTTTTCGTCCCTTTTTTCGGTAATTTAATGTTAGAATGATGATGAAAAACGAGTAAATTGAGGAAAAAATAAAAATTTCGCTAAAATTATCCGTTTTCGTCCCTTTATTCGGTAATTTCGTCATAAAATGTGGAAAAAATCTAGTAAATAGAGGAAAAAAGTAGAAATTTCGTTAAAATTATCCGTTTTCGTCCCTTTTTTCGGTAATTTCGTGATAAAATGATGAAGAAAAACGAGTAAATTGAGGAAAAAAATTGAAACTTCGCTAAAATTATCCGTTTTCGTCCCTTTTTTCGGTAACTTCGTGATAAAATGAAGAAAAAAAACGAGCAAATAGAGGAAAAAATTAGGAATTTCGCTAAAATTATCCGTTTTCGTCCTTTTTTTCGGTAATATCGTCATGAAATGAGGAAAAAAAACGAGCAAATTGGGGAAAAAATAGATATTTCGTTAAAATTATCAGTTTTCGTCCATCTTTTCAGTAATTTCGTCATAAAATGAGGAAAAAAAACGAGTAAATAGAGGAAAAAAATAGATATTTCGCTAAAATAATGCTTTTTCGTCCATTTTTTTGGTAATTTCCTTATAAATTGATGAAGAAAAACGAGTAAATTGAGGAAAAAAATAAAAATTTCGCTAAAATTATCCCTTTTCGTCCCTTTTTTCGGTAATTTCGTCATAAAATGAGGAAAAAAATCGAGTAAATAGAGGAAAAAAATAGAATTTTCACTAAAATTATTCGTTTTCGTCCTTTTTTTCGGTAATTTCGTCATAAAATGAGGAAAAAAAACGAGCAAATAGAGGAAAAAAATAGAAAATTCCCAAAAATTATCCGTTTTCGTCCCTTTTTTTGGTAATTTCGTGATAAATGATGAAGAAAAACGAGTAAATTGAGGAAAAAAATAAAACTTTCGATAAAATCATCTGTTTTCGTCCCTTTTTTTGGTAATTTCGTCATAAAATGAGGAAAAAAAACGAGTAAACTAAGAAAAAAATAAAAATTTCGCTTAAATTATCCGTTATCGTCCCTTTTTTGGTAATTTCGTCACAAAATGGGGGAAAAAACGAGTAAATTGAGGAAAAAAATAGTAATTTCGCTAAAATTATCCGTTTTTGTCCCTTTTTTCGGTAATTTCGTCATTATATGAGGAAAAAAAACGAGTAAATTGAGGAAAAAAATAGAAATTTCGCTAAAATTATCCCTTTTCGTCCCTTTTCTCGGTAATTTCGTCATAAAATGAGAAAAAAAACGAGTAAAGAGAGGAAAAAATAGAAATTTCGCTAAAATTATCTGTTATCGTCATTTTTTTCGGTAATTTCGTCATAAAATGAGGAAAAAAAACGAGTATTTAAGGGAAAAAAATATAAATTTCGCTAAAATTATCCCTTTTCGTCCCTTTTTTCGGTATTTTCGTCATAAAATGAGGAGAAAAAACGAGTAAATTGAAGAAAAAAATTGAAACTTCGCTAAAATTATCCGTTTTCGTCCCTTTTTTTGGTAACTTCGTGATAAAATGCGGAAAAAATACGATTAAATTGGGGAAAAAATAAAAATTTCGCTTAAATTATCCGTTATCGTCCCTTTTTTCGGTAATTACGTCATAAAATGAGGAAAATAATCGAGTAAATAGAGGAAAAAATCAAAATTTCGCTAAAATTATCCGTTTTCGTCCATTTTTTCGGTAATTTCATGATAAAATGATGAAGAAAAAATAGTAAATTGAGGAAAAAAATAAAAATTTCGCTAAAATTATCCGTTTTCGTCCTTTTTTTCGGTAATTTCGTCATGAAATGAGGAAAAAAAACGAGCAAATTGGGGAAAAAATAGAAATTTCGTTAAAATTATCCGTTTTCGTCCATCTTTTCAGTAATTTCGTCATAAAATGAGGAAAAAAAACGAGTAAATAGAGGAAAAAAATAGATATTTCGCTAAAATTATCCGTTTTCGTCCCTTTTTTCGGTAATTTCGTGATAAAATGATGAAGAAAAACGAGTAAATTGAGGTAAAAAATAAATTTTCGCTAAAATTATCCGTTTTCGTCCCTTTTTTCGGTAATTTCGTGATAAAATGATGAAGAAAAACGAGTAAATTGAGGAAAAAAATAAAAGCTTCGCTAAAATTATCCGTTTTCGTCCCTTTTCTCGGTAATTTCGTCATAAAATGAGGAAAAAAAAATAGTAAATTGAACAAAAAAAATAGAAACTTCAATAAAATTATCCAATTTCGTCCTTTTTTTCGGTATTTTCATGATAAAATGATGAAGAAAGAATAGTAAATTGAGGAAAAAAATAGAAATTTCGCTAAAATTATCAGTTTTGATCCCTTTTTTCGGTAATTTCGTCATAAAATGAGGAAAAAAACGAGCAAATTGAGGAAAAATTAGAAATTTCGCTAAAATTATCCGTTTTCGTCCCTTTTTTCGGTAATTTCGTCATAAAATGAGGAAAAAAACGAGTAAATAGAGAAAAATCTAATAAATAGAGAAAAAATAGAAATTTCGCTAAAATTATCCGTTTTCGTCCCTTTTTCGGTAATTTCGTCATATAATGAGGAAAAAATAACGAGTAAATAGAGGAAAAAATAGAAATTTCGCTAAAATTATCCGTTTTCGTCCCTTTTTTCGGTAATTTCGTCATAAAATGAGAAAAAAAACGAGCAAATTGAGGAAAAAATAGAAATTTCGCTAAAATTATCCGTTTTCGTCCCTTTTTTCGGTAATTTCGTCATAAAATGAGGAAAAAAACGAGTAAATAGAGGAAAATCTAATAAATAGAGAAAAAATAGAAATTTCGCTAAAATTATCCGTTTTCGTCCCTTTTTTCGGTAATTTCGTCATAAAATGAGGAAAAAAACGAGTAAATTGAGGAAAAAAATAAAAATTTCGCTAAAATTATCCGTTTTCGTCCCTTTTCTCGGTAATTTCGCCATAAAATGAGGAAAAAAACGGGTAAATTGAGGAAAAAATAGAAATTTCGCAAAAATTATCCGTTTTCATCCCTTTTTTCTGTAATTTCGTCATAAAATAAGGAAAAAAAAAAACGAGAAAATAAGGGAATAAAGTAGATATATAGCTAAAATTATCCTTTTTCGTCCATTTTTTCGGTAATTTCCTTATAAATTGAAGAAGAAAAACGAGTAAATTGAGGAAAAAAAAAAAATTTCGCTAAAATTATCCCTTTTCGTCCCTTTTTTCGGTAACTTCGTAATAAAATGCGGAAAAAATACGATTAAATTGGGGAAAAAATAGAAATTTCGCTAAAATTATCCGTTTTCGTCCCTTTTTTCGGTATTTTGTTATAAAATGAGGAAATAAACGAGTAAATAGAGGAAAAAAAAAAAATTCGCTAAAATTATCCGTATTCATCATTTTTTTCGGTAATTACGTCATAAAATGAGGAAAATAATCGAGTAAATAGAGGAAAAAATTAAAAATTTCGCTAAAATTATCCGTTTTCGTCCATTTTTTCGTTAATTTCATGATAAAATGATGAAGAAAAATAGTAAATTGAGGAAAAAAATAAAAATTTCGCTAAAATTATCCGTTTTCGTCCTTTTATTCGGTAATTTCGTCATAAAATGTGGAAAAAAATCGAGTAAATAGAGGAAAAAAAAAGAAATTTCTTTAAAATTATCCGTTTTCGTCCCTTTTTTCGGTAATTTAATGTTAGAATGATGATGAAAAACGAGTAAATTGAGGAAAAAAATAAAAATTTCGCTAAAAATATCCGTTTTCGTCCCTTTATTCGGTAATTTCGTCATAAAATGTGGAAAAAAATCTAGTAAATAGAGGAAAAAAATAGAAATTTCGTTAAAATTATCCGTTTTCGTCCCTTTTTTCGGTAACTTCGTGATAAAATGCGGAAAAAATAGGATTAAATAGGGGAAAAAATAGAAATTTCGCTAAAATTATCCGTTTTCGTCCCTTTTTTCGGTAATTTTGTTATAAAATGAGGAAATAAACGAGTAAATAGAGGAAAAAATAAAAATTTCGCTAAAATTATCCGTATTCATCATTTTTTTCGGTAATTACGTCATAAAATGAGGAAAATAATCGAGTAAATAGAGGAAAAAATTAAAAATTTCGCTAAAATTATCCGTTTTCGTCCATTTTTTCGGTAATTTCATGATAAAATGATGAAGAAAAATAGTAAATTGAGGAAAAAAATAAAAATTTCGCTAAAATTATCCGTTTTCGTCCTTTTATTCGGTAATTTCGTCATAAAATGTGGAAAAAAAATCGAGTAAATAGAGGAAAAAAAAAGAAATTTCTTTAAAATTATCCGTTTTCGTCCCTTTTTTCGGTAATTTAATGTTAGAATGATGATGAAAAACGAGTAAATTGAGGAAAAAAATAAAAATTTCGCTAAAAATATCCGTTTTCGTCCCTTTATTCGGTAATTTCGTCATAAAATGTGGAAAAAAATCTAGTAAATAGAGGAAAAAAATAGAAATTTCGTTAAAATTATCCGTTTTCGTCCCTTTTTTCGGTAACTTCGTGATAAAATGCGGATAAACTAGGATTAAATAGGGGAAAAAATAGAAATTTCGCTAAAATTATCCGTTTTCGTCCCTTTTTTCGGTAATTTTGTTATAAAATGAGGAAATAAACGAGTAAATAGAGGAAAAAATAAAAATTTCGCTAAAATTATCCGTATTTATCCCTTTTCTCGGTAATTACGTCATAAAATGAGGAAAATAATCGAGTAAATAGAGGAAAAAATTAAAAATTTCGCAAAAATTATCCGTTTTCGTCCATTTTTTCGGTAATTTCATGATAAAATGATGAAGAAAAACGAGTAAATTGAGGAAAAAAATAAAAATTTCGCTAAAATTATCCCTTTTCGTCCCTTTTTTCGGTAATTTCGTCATAAAATGAGGAAAAAAATCGAGTAAATAGAGGAAAAAAATAGAATTTTCGCTAAAATTATCCGTTTTCGTCCTTTTTTTCGGTAATTTCGTCATCAAATGAGGAAAAAAAACGAGCAAATAGAGGAAAAAAATAGAAAATTCCCAAAAATTATCCGTTTTCGTCCCTTTTTTTGGTAATTTCGTGATAAATGATGAAGAAAAACGAGTAAATTGAGGAAAAAAATAAAAATTTCGATAAAATTATCCGTTTTCGTCCCTTTTTTTGGTAATTTCGTCATAAAATGAGGAAAAAAAACGAGTAAACTAAGAAAAAAATAAAAATTTCGCTTAAATTATCCGTTATCGTCCCTTTTTTGGTAATTTCGTCACAAAATGGGGAAAAAAACGAGTAAATTGAGGAAAAAAATAGTAATTTCGCTAAAATTATCCGTTTTTGTCCCTTTTTTCGGTAATTTCGTCATTATATGAGGAAAAAAAACGAGTAAATTGAGGAAAAAAATAGAAATTTCGCTAAAATTATCCCTTTTCGTCCCTTTTCTCGGTAATTTCGTCATAAAATAAGGAAAAAAACGAGTAAATTGAGGAAAAAATAGTAATTTCGCTCAAATTATCCGTTTTCGTCCCTTTTTTCGATAATTTCGACATGAAATGAGGAAAAATAACGAGTAAATAGAGGAAAAAATAGAAATTTCGCTAAAATTATCTGTTATCGTCATTTTTTTCGGTAATTTCGTCATAAAATGAGGAAAAAAAACGAGTATCTAAGGGAAAAAAATATAAATTTCGCTAAAATTATCCCTTTTCGTCCCTTTTTTCGGTAATTTCGTCATAAAATGAGGAAAAAAATCGAGTAAATAGAGGAAAAAAATAGAATTTTCGCTAAAATTATCCGTTTTCGTCCTTTTTTTCGGTAATTTCGTCATCAAATGAGGAAAAAAAACGAGCAAATAGAGGAAAAAAATAGAAAATTCCCAAAAATTATCCGTTTTCGTCCCTTTTTTTGGTAATTTCGTGATAAATGATGAAGAAAAACGAGTAAATTGAGGAAAAAAATAAAAATTTCGATAAAATTATCCGTTTTCGTCCCTTTTTTTGGTAATTTCGTCATAAAATGAGGAAAAAAAAACGAGTAAACTAAGAAAAAAATAAAAATTTCGCTTAAATTATCCGTTATCGTCCCTTTTTTGGTAATTTCGTCACAAAATGGGGAAAAAAACGAGTAAATTGAGGAAAAAAATAGTAATTTCGCTAAAATTATCCGTTTTTGTCCCTTTTTTCGGTAATTTCGTCATTATATGAGGAAAAAAAACGAGTAAATTGAGGAAAAAAATAGAAATTTCGCTAAAATTATCCCTTTTCGTCCCTTTTCTCGGTAATTTCGTCATAAAATAAGGAAAAAAACGAGTAAATTGAGGAAAAAATAGTAATTTCGCTCAAATTATCCGTTTTCGTCCCTTTTTTCGATAATTTCGACATGAAATGAGGAAAAATAACGAGTAAATAGAGGAAAAAATAGAAATTTCGCTAAAATTATCTGTTATCGTCATTTTTTTCGGTAATTTCGTCATAAAATGAGGAAAAAAAACGAGTATCTAAGGGAAAAAAATATAAATTTCGCTAAAATTATCCCTTTTCGTCCCTTTTTTCGGTAATTTCGTCATAAAATGAGGAAAAAAAACGAGTAAATTGAAGAAAAAAATAGGAACTTTGCTAAAATTATCCGTTTTCATCCCTTTTTTCGGTAACTTCGAGATAAAATGCGGTAAAAAAACGAATAAATAGGGGAAAAAATAGAAATTTTGCTAAAATTATCCGTTTTCGTCCCTTTCTCGGTAATTTTGTTTAAAAATGAGGAAATAAACGAGTAAATAGAGAAATAAATAAAAATTTCGCAAAAAATATCCGTTTTCATCCCTTTTTTCGGTAATTACGTCATAAAATGAGGAAAATAATCGAGTAAAAAATTAAAAATTTCGCTAAAATTATCCGTTTTCGTCCTTTTTTTTGGTAATTTCATGATAAAATGATGAAGAAAAAATAGTAAATTGAGGAAAAAAATAAAAATTTCGCTAAAATTATCCGTTTTCGTCCTTTTATTCGGTAATTTCGTCATAAAATGTGGAAAAAATCGAGTAAATAGAGGGAAAAATAGAAATTTCTTTAAAATTATCCGTTTTCGTCCCTTTTCTTGGTAATTTAATGATAGAATGATGAAGAAAAACGAGTAAATTGAGGAAAAAAATAAAAATTTCGCTAAAATTATCCGTTTTCGTCCCTTTATTCGGTAATTTCGTCATAAAATGTAGAAAAAAATCGAGTAAATAGAGGAAAAAATAGAAATTTCTTTAAAATTATCCGTTTTCGTCCCTTTTTTTGGTAATTTAATGATAGAATGATGATGAAAAACGATTAAATTGAGGAAAAAAATAAAAATTTCGCTAAAATTATCCCTTTGCGTCCCTTTTCTCGGTAATTTCGTCATAAATTAAGGAAAAAAAACTAGTAAATTGAAGAAAAAAATTGAAACTTCGCTAAAATTATTCGTTTTCGTCCCTTTTTTCGGTAACTTCGTGATAAAATGCGGAAAAAATACGATTAAATTGGGGAAAAAATAGAAATTTCGCAAAAATTATCCGTTTTCGTCCCTTTTTTCGGTAATTTTGTTATAAAATGAGGAAATAAACGAGTAAATAGAGGAAAAAATAAAAATTTCGCTAAAATTATCCGTATTCATCCCTTTTTTCGGTAATTACGTCATAAAATGAGGAAAATAATCGAGTAAATAGAGGAAAAAATTAAAAATTTCGCTAAAATTATCCGTTTTCGTCCATTTTTTCGGTAATTTCATGATAAAATGATGAAGAAAAAATAGTAAATTGAGGAAAAAAATAAAAATTTCTCTAAAATTATACGTTTTCGTCCTTTTATTCGGTAATTTCGTCATAAAATGTGGAAAAAAATCGAGTAAATAGAGGAAAAAAATAGAAATTTCTTATAATTATCCGTTTTCGTCCCTTTTTTCGGTAATTTAATGTTAGAATGATGATGAAAAACGAGTAAATTGAGGAAAAAATAAAAATTTCGCTAAAATTATCCGTTTTCGTCCCTTTATTCGGTAATTTCGTCATAAAATGTGGAAAAAATCTAGTAAATAGAGGAAAAAAGTAGAAATTTCGTTAAAATTATCCGTTTTCGTCCCTTTTTTCGGTAATTTCGTGATAAAATGATGAAGAAAAACGAGTAAATTGAGGAAAAAAATTGAAACTTCGCTAAAATTATCCGTTTTCGTCCCTTTTTTTCGGTAATTTCGTGATAAAATGAAGAAAAAAAACGAGCAAATAGAGGAAAAAATTAGGAATTTCGCTAAAATTATCCGTTTTCGTCCTTTTTTCGGTAATATCCTCATGAAATGAGGAAAAAAAAAACGAGCAAATTGGGGAAAAAATAGAAATTTCGTTAAAATTATCCGTTTTCGTCCATCTTTTCAGTAATTTCGTCATAAAATGAGGAAAAAAAACGAGTAAATAGAGGAAAAAAATAGATATTTCGCTAAAATAATGCTTTTTCGTCCATTTTTTTGGTAATTTCCTTATAAATTGATGAAGAAAAACGAGTAAATTGAGGAAAAAAATAAAAATTTCGCTAAAATTATCCCTTTTCGTCCCTTTTTTCGGTAATTTCGTCATAAAATGAGGAAAAAAATCGAGTAAATAGAGGAAAAAAATAGAATTTTCGCTAAAATTATCCGTTTTCGTCCTTTTTTTCCTTAATTTCGTCATAAAATGAGGAAAAAAAACGAGCAAATAGAGGAAAAAAATAGAAAATTCCCAAAAATTATCCGTTTTCGTCCCTTTTTTTGGTAATTTCGTGATAAATGATGAAGAAAAACGAGTAAATTGAGGAAAAAAATAAAAATTTCGATAAAATTATCTGTTTTCGTCCCTTTTTTTGGTAATTTCGTCATAAAATGAGGAAAAAAAACGAGTAAACTAAGAAAAAAATAAAAATTTCGCTTAAATTATCCGTTATCGTCCCTTTTTTGGTAATTTCGTCACAAAATGGGGGAAAAAACGAGTAAATTGAGGAAAAAAATAGTAATTTCGCTAAAATTATCCGTTTTTGTCCCTTTTTTCGGTAATTTCGTCATTATATGAGGAAAAAAAACGAGGTAAATTGAGGAAAAAAATAGAAATTTCGCTAAAATTATCCCTTTTCGTCCCTTTTCTCGGTAATTTCGTCATAAAATGAGAAAAAAAACGAGTAAATTGAGGAAAAAATAGTAATTTCGCTCAAATTATCTGTTTTCGTCCCTTTTTTCGGTAATTTCGACATAAAATGAGGAAAAACAACGAGTAAAGAGTAGAAAAAATAGAAATTTCGCCAAAATTATCTGTTATCGTCATTTTTTTCGGTAATTTCGTCATAAAATGAGGAAAAAAAACGAGTAAATTGAAGAAAAAAATAGGAACTTTGCTAAAATTATCCGTTTTCGTCCCTTTTTTCGGTAACTTCGAGATAAAATGCGGTAAAAAAACGAATAAATAGGGGAAAAAATAGAAATTTTGCTAAAATTATCCGTTTTCGTCCCTTTCTCGGTAATTTTGTTTAAAAATGAGGAAATAAACGAGTAAATAGAGAAATAAATAAAAATTTCGCAAAAATTATCCGTTTTCGTCCCTTTTTTCGGTAATTTCGTCATAAAATGAGGAAAAAAAACGAGTAAATAGAGGAAAATCTAATAAATAGAGAAAAAATAGAAATTTCGCTAAAATTATCCGTTTTCGTCCCTTTTTTCGGTAATTTCGTCATAAAATGAGGAAAAAAAACGAGTAAATTGAGGAAAAAAAAAATTTCGCTAAAATTATCCGTTTTCGTCCCTTTTTTCGGTAATTTCGTGATAAAATGATGAAGAAAAACGAGTAAATTGAGGAAAAAAATAAATTTTCGCTAAAATTATCCGTTTTCGTCCCTTTTTCGGTAATTTCGTGATAAAATGATGAAGAAAAACGAGTAAATTGAGGAAAAAATATAAACTTCGCTAAAATTATCCGTTTTCGTCCCTTTTCTCGGTAATTTCGTCATAAAATGAGGAAAAAAAAATAGTAAATTGAACAAAAAAAATAGAAACTTCAATAAAATTATCCGTTTTCGTCATTTTTTTCGGTAATTTCATGATAAAATGATGAAGAAAGAATAGTAAATTGGGGAAAAAAAATTAAAAATTCGCTAAAATTATCCGTTTTCGTCCTTTTATTTGGTAATTTCGTCATAAAATGTGGAAAAAAATCGAGTAAATAGAGGGGAAAAATAGAAATTTCTTTAAAATTATCCGTTTTCGTCCCTTTTCTTGGTAATTTCAAGATAGAATGATGAAGAAAAACGAGTAAATTGAGGAAAAAAATAAAAATTTCGCTAAAATTATCCGTTTTCGTTCATTTATTCGGTAATTTCGTCATAAAATGTAGAAAAAAATCGAGTAAATAGAGGGAAAAATAGAAATTTCTTTAAAATTATCCGTTTTCGTCCCTTTTTTTGGTAATTTAATGATAGAATGATGAAGAAAAACGAGTAAATTGAGGAAAAAAATAAAAATTTTGCTAAAATTATCCGTTTTCGTCCCTTTTTTCAGTAATTTCGACATCAAATGAGGAAAATAACGAGTAAATAGAGGAAAAAATAGAAATTTCGCTAAAATTATCAGTTTTGATCCCTTTTTTCGGTAATTTCGTCATAAAATGAGGAAAAAAAACGAGCAAATTGAGGAAAAATTAGAAATTTCGCTAAAATTATCCGTTTTCGTCCCTTTTTTCGGTAATTTCGTCATAAAATGAGGAAAAAAACGAGTAAATAGAGAAAAATCTAATAAATAGAGAAAAAATAGAAATTTCGCTAAAATTATCCGTTTTCGTCCCTTTTTTCGGTCATTTCGTCATATAATGAGGAAAAATAACGAGTAAATAGAGGAAAAAATAGAAATTTCGCTAAAATTATCCGTTTTCGTCCCTTTTTTCGGTAATTTCGTCATAAAATGAGGTAAAAAAAACGAGCAAATTGAGGAAAAAATAGAAATTTCGCTAAAATTATCCGTTTTCGTCCCTTTTTTCGGTAATTTCGTCATAAAATGAGGAAAAAAACGAGTAAATAGAGGAAAATCTAATAAATAGAGAAAAAATAGAAATTTCGCTAAAATTATCCGTTTTCGTCCCTTTTCTTGGTAATTTAATGATAGAATGATGAAGAAAAACGATTAAATTGAGGAAAAAAATAAAAATTTCGCTAAAATTATCCCTTTGCGTCCCTTTTCTCGGTAATTTCGTCATAAATTAAGGAAAAAAAACTAGTAAATTGAAGAAAAAAATTGAAACTTCGCTAAAATTATTCGTTTTCGTCCCTTTTTTCGGTAACTTCGTGATAAAATGCGGAAAAAATACGATTAAATTTGGGAAAAAATAGAAATTTTGCAAAAATTATCCGTTTTCGTCCCTTTTTTCGGTAATTTTGTTATAAAATGAGGACATAAACGAGTAAATAGAGGAAAAAATAAAAATTTCGCTAAAATTATCCGTATTCATCCCTTTTTTCGGTAATTACGTCATAAAATGAGGAAAATAATCGAGTAAATAGAGGAAAAAATTAAAAATTTCGCTAAAATTATCCGTTTTCGTCCATTTTTTCGGTAATTTCATGATAAAATGATGAAGAAAAAATAGTAAATTGAGGAAAAAAATTAAAATTTCTCTAAAATTATCCGTTTTCGTCCTTTTATTCGGTAATTTCGTCATAAAATGTGGAAAAAAATCGAGTAAATAGAGGAAAAAAATAGAAATTTCTTATAATTATCCGTTTTCGTCCCTTTTTTCGGTAATTTAATGTTAGAATGATGATGAAAAACGAGTAAATTGAGGAAAAAATAAAAATTTCGCTAAAATTATCCGTTTTCGTCCCTTTATTCGGTAATTTCGTCATAAAATGTGGAAAAAATCTAGTAAATAGAGGAAAAAAGTAGAAATTTCGTTAAAATTATCCGTTTTCGTCCCTTTTTTCGGTAATTTCGTGATAAAATGATGAAGAAAAACGAGTAAATTGTGGAAAAAAATTGAAACTTCGCTAAAATTATCCGTTTTCGTCCCTTTTTTCGGTAATTTCGTGATAAAATGAAGAAAAAAAACGAGCAAATAGAGGAAAAAATTAGGAATTTCGCTAAAATTATCCGTTTTCGTCCTTTTTTCGGTAATATCCTCATGAAATGAGGAAAAAAAACGAGCAAATTGGGGAAAAAATAGAAATTTCGTTAAAATTATCCGTTTTCGTCCATCTTTTCAGTAATTTCGTCATAAAATGAGGAAAAAAAACGAGTAAATAGAGGAAAAAAATAGATATTTCGCTAAAATAATGCTTTTTCGTCCATTTTTTTGGTAATTTCCTTATAAATTGATGAAGAAAAACGAGTAAATTGAGGAAAAAAATAAAAATTTCGCTAAAATTATCCCTTTTCGTCCCTTTTTTCGGTAATTTCGTCATAAAATGAGGAAAAAAATCGAGTAAATAGAGGAAAAAAATAGAATTTTCGCTAAAATTATCCGTTTTCGTCCTTTTTTTCCTTAATTTCGTCATAAAATGAGGAAAAAAAAACGAGCAAATAGAGGAAAAAAATAGAAAATTCCCAAAAATTATCCGTTTTCGTCCCTTTTTTTGGTAATTTCGTGATAAATGATGAAGAAAAACGAGTAAATTGAGGAAAAAAATAAAAATTTCGATAAAATTATCTGTTTTCGTCCCTTTTTTTGGTAATTTCGTCATAAAATGAGGAAAAAAAACGAGTAAACTAAGAAAAAAATAAAAATTTCGCTTAAATTATCCGTTATCGTCCCTTTTTTGGTAATTTTGTCACAAAATGGGGGAAAAAACGAGTAAATTGAGGAAAAAAATAGTAATTTCGCTAAAATTATCCGTTTTTGTCCCTTTTTTCGGTAATTTCGTCATTATATGAGGAAAAAAAACGAGTAAATTGAGGAAAAAAATAGAAATTTCGCTAAAATTATCCCTTTTCGTCCCTTTTCTCGGTAATTTCGTCATAAAATGAGAAAAAAAAACGAGTAAATTGAGGAAAAAATAGTAATTTCGCTCAAATTATCTGTTTTCGTCCCTTTTTTCGGTAATTTCGACATAAAATGAGGAAAAATAACGAGTAAAGAGTGGAAAAAATAGAAATTTCGCTAAAATTATCTGTTATCGTCATTTTTTTCGGTAATTTCGTCATAAAATGAGGAAAAAAAACGAGTAAATTGAAGAAAAAAATAGGAACTTTGCTAAAATTATCCGTTTTCGTCCCTTTTTTCGGTAACTTCGAGATAAAATGCGGTAAAAAAACGAATAAATAGGGGAAAAAATAGGAACTTTGCTAAAATTATCCGTTTTCATCCCTTTTTTCGGTAACTTCGAGATAAAATGCGGTAAAAAAACGAATAAATAGGGGAAAAAATAGAAATTTTGATAAAATTATCCGTTTTCGTCCCTTTCTCGGTAATTTTGTTTAAAAATGAGGAAATAAACGAGTAAATAGAGAAATAAATAAAAATTTCGCAAAAATTATCCGTTTTCGTCCCTTTTTTCGGTAATTTCGTCATAAAATGAGGAAAAAAAACGAGTAAATAGAGGAAAATCTAATAAATAGAGAAAAAATAGAAATTTCGCTAAAATTATCCGTTTTCGTCCCTTTTTTCGGTAATTTCGTCATAAAATGAGGAAAAAAAACGAGTAAATTGAGGAAAAAAAAATTTCGCTAAAATTATCCGTTTTCGTCCCTTTTTTCGGTAATTTCGTGATAAAATGATGAAGAAAAACGAGTAAATTGAGGAAAAAAATAAATTTTCGCTAAAATTATCCGTTTTCGTCCCTTTTTCGGTAATTTCGTGATAAAATGATGAAGAAAAACGAGTAAATTGAGGAAAAAAATATAAACTTCGCTAAAATTATCCGTTTTCGTCCCTTTTCTCGGTAATTTCGTCATAAAATGAGGAAAAAAAAATAGTAAATTGAACAAAAAAAATAGAAACTTCAATAAAATTATCCGTTTTCGTCATTTTTTTCGGTAATTTCATGATAAAATGATGAAGAAAGAATAGTAAATTGAGGAAAAAAATTAAAAATTCGCTAAAATTATCCGTTTTCGTCCTTTTATTTGGTAATTTCGTCATAAAATGTGGAAAAAAATCGAGTAAATAGAGGGAAAAATAGAAATTTCTTTAAAATTATCCGTTTTCGTCCCTTTTCTTGGTAATTTCAAGATAGAATGATGAAGAAAAACGAGTAAATTGAGGAAAAAAATAAAAATTTCGCTAAAATTATCCGTTTTCGTTCATTTATTCGGTAATTTCGTCATAAAATTTAGAAAAAAATCGAGTAAATAGAGGGAAAAATAGAAATTTCTTTAAAATTATCCGTTTTCGTCCCTTTTTTTGGTAATTTAATGATAGAATGATGAAGAAAAACGAGTAAATTGAGGAAAAAAATAAAAATTTTGCTAAAATTATCCGTTTTCGTCCCTTTTTTCAGTAATTTCGACATCAAATGAGGAAAATAACGAGTAAATAGAGGAAAAAATAGAAATTTCGCTAAAATTATCAGTTTTGATCCCTTTTTTCGGTAATTTCGTCATAAAATGAGGAAAAAAACGAGTAAATAGAGAAAAATCTAATAAATAGAGAAAAAATAGAAATTTCGCTAAAATTATCCGTTTTCGTCCCTTTTTTCGGTAATTTCGTCATATAATGAGGAAAAATAACGAGTAAATAGAGGAAAAAATAGAAATTTCGCTAAAATTATCCGTTTTCGTCCCTTTTTTCGGTAATTTCGTCATAAAATGAGGTAAAAAAACGAGCAAATTGAGGAAAAAATAGAAATTTCGCTAAAATTATCCGTTTTCGTCCCTTTTTTCGGTAATTTCGTCATAAAATGAGGAAAAAAACGAGTAAATAGAGGAAAATCTAATAAATAGAAAAAAATAGAAATTTCGCTAAAATTATCCGTTTTCGTCCCTTTTTTCGGTAATTTCGTCATAAAATGAGGAAAAAAACGAGTAAATTGAGGAAAAAAATAAAAATTTCGCTAAAATTATCCGTTTTCGTCCCTTTTCTCGGTAATTTCGCCATAAAATGAGGAAAAAAAACGGGTAAATTGAGGAAAAAATAGAAATTTCGCAAAAATTATCCGTTTTCATCCCTTTTTTCTGTAATTTCGTCATAAAATAAGGAAAAAAAAAAACGAGAAAATAAGGGAATAAAGTAGATATATCGCTAAAATTATCCTTTTTCGTCCATTTTTTCGGTAATTTCCTTATAAATTGAAGAAGAAAAACGAGTAAATTGAGGAAAAAAATAAAAATTTCGCTAAAATTATCCCTTTGCGTCCCTTTTCTCGGTAATTTCGTCATAAATTAAGGAAAAAAAACTAGTAAATTGAAGAAAAAAATAGAAACTTCGCTAAAATTATCTTTTTTCGTCCCTTTTTTCGGTAACTTCGTAATAAAATGCGGAAAAAATACGATTAAATTGGGGAAAAAATAGAAATTTCGCTAAAATTATCCGTTTTCGTCCCTTATTTCGGTATTTTGTTATAAAATGAGGAAATAAACGAGTAAATAGAGGAAAAAATAAAAATTTCGCTAAAATTATCCGTATTAATCCCTTTTTTCGGTAATTACGTCATAAAATGAGGAAAATAATCGAGTAAATAGAGGAAAAAATTAAAAATTTCGCTAAAATTATCCGTATTCGTCCATTTTTTCGGTAATTTCATGATAAAATGATGAAGAAAAATAGTAAATTGAGGAAAAAAATAAAAATTTCGCTAAAATTATCCGTTTTCGTCCTTTTATTCGGTAATTTCGTCATAAAATGTGGAAAAAATCGAGTAAATAGAGGAAAAAAAAAGAAATTTCTTTAAAATTATCCGTTTTCGTCCCTTTTTTTGGTAATTTAATGTTAGAATGATGATGAAAAACGAGTAAATTGAGGAAAAAAATAAAAATTTCGCTAAAAATATCCGTTTTCGTCCCTTTATTCGGTAATTTCGTCATAAAATGTGGAAAAAAATCTAGTAAATAGAGGAAAAAAATAGAAATTTCGTTAAAATTATCCGTTTTCGTCCCTTTTTTCGGTAACTTCGTGATAAAATGCGGAAAAAATAGGATTAAATAGGGGAAAAAATAGAAATTTCGCTAAAATTATCCGTTTTCGTCCCTTTTTTCGGTAATTTTGTTATAAAATGAGGAAATAAACGAGTAAATAGAGGAAAAAATAAAAATTTCGCTAAAATTATCCGTATTCATCCCTTTTCTAGGTAATTACGTCATAAAATGAGGAAAATAATCGAGTAAATAGAGGAAAAAATTAAAAATTTCGCAAAAATTATCCGTTTTCGTCCATTTTTTCGGTAATTTCATGATAAAATGATGAAGAAAAACGAGTAAATTGAGGAAAAAAATAAAAATTTCGCTAAAATAATCCCTTTTCGTCCCTTTTTTCGGTAATTTCGTCATAAAATGAGGAATAAAATCGAGTAAATAGAGGAAAAAAATAGAATTTTCGCTAAAATTATCCGTTTTCGTCCTTTTTTTCGGTAATTTCGTCATCAAATGAGGAAAAAAAACGAGCAAATAGAGGAAAAAAATAGAAAATTCCCAAAAATTATCCGTTTTCGTCCCTTTTTTTGGTAATTTCGTGATAAATGATGAAGAAAAACGAGTAAATTGAGGAAAAAAATAAAAATTTCGATAAAATTATCCGTTTTCGTCCCTTTTTTTGGTAATTTCGTCATAAAATGAGGAAAAAAAACGAGTAAACTAAGAAAAAAATAAAAATTTCGCTTAAATTATCCGTTATCGTCCCTTTTTTGGTAATTTCGTCACAAAATGGGGAAAAAAACGAGTAAATTGAGGAAAAAAATAGTAATTTCGCTAAAATTATCCGTTTTTGTCCCTTTTTTCGGTAATTTCGTCATTATATGAGGAAAAAAAAACGAGTAAATTGAGGAAAAAAATAGAAATTTCGCTAAAATTATCCCTTTTCGTCCCTTTTCGTCCCTTTTCTCGGTAATTTCGTCATAAAATAAGGAAAAAAACGAGTAAATTGAGGAAAAAATAGTAATTTCGCTCAAAATATCCGTTTTCGTCCCTTTTTTCGATAATTTCGACATGAAATGAGGAAAAATAACGAGTAAATAGAGGAAAAAATAGAAATTTCGCTAAAATTATCTGTTATCGTCATTTTTTTCGGTAATTTCGTCATAAAATGAGGAAAAAAAACGAGTATCTAAGGGAAAAAATATAAATTTCGCTAAAATTATCCCTTTTCGTCCCTTTTTTCGGTAATTTCGTCATAAAATGAGGAAAAAAAACGAGTAAATTGAAGAAAAAAATAGGAACTTTGAAAAAATTATCCGTTTTCATCCCTTTTTTCGGTAACTTCGAGATAAAATGCGGTAAAAAAACGAATAAATAGGGGAAAAAATAGAAATTTTGCTAAAATTATCCGTTTTCGTCCCTTTCTCGGTAATTTTGTTTAAAAATGAGGAAATAAACGAGTAAATAGAGAAATAAATAAAAATTTCGAAAAAATATCCGTTTTCATCCCTTTTTTCGGTAATTACTTCATAAAATGAGGAAAATAATCGAGTAAAAAATTAAAAATTTCGCTAAAATTATCCGTTTTCGTCCTTTTTTTTGGTAATTTCATGATAAAATGATGAAGAAAAAATAGTAAATTGAGGAAAAAAATAAAAATTTCGCTAAAATTATCCGTTTTCGTCCTTTTATTCGGTAATTTCGTCATAAAATGTGGAAAAAATCGAGTAAATAGAGGGAAAAATAGAAATTTCTTTAAAATTATCCGTTTTCGTCCCTTTTCTTGGTAATTTAATGATAGAATGATGAAGAAAAACGAGTAAATTGAGGAAAAAAATAAAAATTTCGCTAAAATTATCCGTTTTCGTCCCTTTATTCGGTAATTTCGTCATAAAATGTAGAAAAAAATCGAGTAAATAGAGGGAAAAATAGAAATTTCTTTAAAATTATCCGTTTTCGTCCCTTTTTTTGGTAATTTAATGATAGAATGATGAAGAAAAACGATTAAATTGAGGAAAAAAATAAAAATTTCGCTAAAATTATCCCTTTGCGTCCCTTTTCTCGGTAATTTCGTCATAAATTAAGGAAAAAAAACTAGTAAATTGAAGAAAAAAATTGAAACTTCGCTAAAATTATTCGTTTTCGTCCCTTTTTTCGGTAACTTCGTGATAAAATGCGGAAAAAATACGATTAAATTGGGGAAAAATAGAAATTTCGCAAAAATTATCCGTTTTCGTCCCTTTTTTCGGTAATTTTGTTATAAGATGAGGAAATAAACGAGTAAATAGAGGAAAAAATAAAAATTTCGCTAAAATTATCCGTATTCATCCCTTTTTTCGGTAATTACGTCATAAAATGAGGAAAATAATCGAGTAAATAGAGGAAAAAATTAAAAATTTCGCTAAAATTATCCGTTTTCGTCCATTTTTTCGGTAATTTCATGATAAAATGATGAAGAAAAAATAGTAAATTGAGGAAAAAAATAAAAATTTCTCTAAAATTATCCGTTTTCGTCCTTTTATTCGGTAATTTCGTCATAAAATGTGGAAAAAAATCGAGTAAATAGAGGAAAAAAATAGAAATTTCTTATAATTATCCATTTTCGTCCCTTTTTTCGGTAATTTAATGTTAGAATGATGATGAAAAACGAGTAAATTGAGGAAAAAATAAAAATTTCGCTAAAATTATCCGTTTTCGTCCCTTTATTAGGTAATTTCGTCATAAAATGTGGAAAAAATCTAGTAAATAGAGGAAAAAAGTAGAAATTTCGTTAAAATTATCCGTTTTCGTCCCTTTTTTCGGTAATTTCGTGATAAAATGATGAAGAAAAACGAGTAAATTGAGGAAAAAAATTGAAACTTCGCTAAAATTATCCGTTTTCGTCCCTTTTTTCGGTAATTTCGTGATAAAATGAAGAAAAAAAACGAGCAAATAGAGGAAAAAATTAGGAATTTCGCTAAAATTATCCGTTTTCGTCCTTTTTTCGGTAATATCCTCATGAAATGAGGAAAAAAAACGAGCAAATTGGGGAAAAAATAGAAATTTCGTTAAAATTATCCGTTTTCGTCCATCTTTTCAGTAATTTCGTCATAAAATGAGGAAAAAAAACGAGTAAATAGAGGAAAAAAATAGATATTTCGCTAAAATAATGCTTTTTCGTCCATTTTTTGGTAATTTCCTTATAAATTGATGAAGAAAAACGAGTAAATTGAGAAAAAAAATAAAAATTTCGCTAAAATTATCCCTTTTCGTCCCTTTTTTCGGTAATTTCGTCATAAAATGAGGAAAAAAATCGAGTAAATAGAGGAAAAAAATAGAATTTTCGCTAAAATTATCCGTTTTCGTCCTTTTTTTCCTTAATTTCGTCATAAAATGAGGAAAAAAAACGAGCAAATAGAGGAAAAAAATAGAAAATTCCCAAAAATTATCCGTTTTCGTCCCTTTTTTTGGTAATTTCGTGATAAATGATGAAGAAAAACGAGTAAATTGAGGAAAAAAATAAAAATTTCGATAAAATTATCTGTTTTCGTCCCTTTTTTTGGTAATTTCGTCATAAAATGAGGAAAAAAAACGAGTAAACTAAGAAAAAAATAAAAATTTCGCTTAAATTATCCGTTATCGTCCCTTTTTTGGTAATTTCGTCACAAAATGGGGGAAAAAACGAGTAAATTGAGGAAAAAAATAGTAATTTCGCTAAAATTATCCGTTTTTGTCCCTTTTTTCGGTAATTTCGTCATTATATGAGGAAAAAAAACGAGTAAATTGAGGAAAAAAATAGAAATTTCGCTAAAATTATCCCTTTTCGTCCCTTTTCTCGGTAATTTCGTCATAAAATGAGAAAAAAAACGAGTAAATTGAGGAAAAAATAGTAATTTCGCTCAAATTATCTGTTTTCGTCCCTTTTTTCGGTAATTTCGACATAAAATGAGGAAAAATAACGAGTAAAGAGTGGAAAAAATAGAAATTTCGCTAAAATTATCTGTTATCGTCATTTTTTTCGGTAATTTCGTCATAAAATGAGGAAAAAAAACGAGTAAATTGAAGAAAAAAATAGGAACTTTGCTAAAATTATCCGTTTTCGTCCCTTTTTTCGGTAACTTCGAGATAAAATGCGGTAAAAAAACGAATAAATAGGGGAAAAAATAGGAACTTTGCTAAAATTATCCGTTTTCATCCCTTTTTTCGGTAACTTCGAGATAAAATGCGGTAAAAAAACGAATAAATAGGGGAAAAAATAGAAATTATGCTAAAATTATCCGTTTTCGTCCCTTTCTCGGTAATTTTGTTTAAAAATGAGGAAATAAACGAGTAAATAGAGAAATAAATAAAAATTTCGCAAAAATTATCCGTTTTCGTCCCTTTTTTCGGTAATTTCGTCATAAAATGAGGAAAAAAAACGAGTAAAAAGAGGAAAATCTAATAAATAGAAAAAAAATAGAAATTTCGCTAAAATTATCCGTTTTCGTCCCTTTTTTCGGTAATTTCGTCATAAAATGAGGAAAAAAAACGAGTAAATTGAGGAAAAAAAAAATTTCGCTAAAATTATCCGTTTTCGTCCCTTTTTTCGGTAATTTCGTGATAAAATGATGAAGAAAAACGAGTAAATTGAGGAAAAAAATAAATTTTCGCTAAAATTATCCGTTTTCGTCCCTTTTTCGGTAATTTCGTGATAAAATGATGAAGAAAAACGAGTAAATTGAGGAAAAAAATAAAAACTTCGCTAAAATTATCCGTTTTCGTCCCTTTTCTCGGTAATTTCGTCATAAAATGAGGAAAAAAAAATAGTAAATTGAACAAAAAAAATAGAAACTTCAATAAAATTATCCGTTTTCGTCCTTTTTTTCGGTAATTTCATGATAAAATGATGAAGAAAGAATAGTAAATTGAGGAAAAAAATTAAAAATTCGCTAAAATTATCCGTTTTCGTCCTTTTATTTGGTAATTTCGTCATAAAATGTGGAAAAAAATCGAGTAAATAGAGGGAAAAATAGAAATTTCTTTAAAATTATCCGTTTTCGTCCCTTTTCTTGGTAATTTAAAGATAGAATGATGAAGAAAAACGAGTAAATTGAGGAAAAAAATAAAAATTTCGCTAAAATTATCCGTTTTCGTTCATTTATTCGGTAATTTCGTCATAAAATGTAGAAAAAAATCGAGTAAATAGAGGGAAAAATAGAAATTTCTTTAAAATTATCCGTTTTCGTCCCTTTTTTTGGTAATTTAATGATAGAATGATGAAGAAAAACGAGTAAATTGAGGAAAAAAATAAAAATTTTGCTAAAATTATCCGTTTTCGTCCCTTTTTTCAGTAATTTCGACATAAAATGAGGAAAATAACGAGTAAATAGAGGAAAAAATAGAAATTTCGCTAAAATTATCAGTTTTGATCCCTTTTTTCGGTAATTTCGTCATAAAATAAGGAAAAAAAAAACGAGAAAATAAGGGAATTATATAGATATATCGCTAAAATTATCCTTTTTCGTCCATTTTTTCGGTAATTTCCTTATAAATTGAAGAAGAAAAACGAGTAAATTGAGGAAAAAAATAAAAATTTCGCTAAAATTATCCCTTTGCGTCCCTTTTCTCGGTAATTTCGTCATAAATTAAGGAAAAAAAACTAGTAAATTGAAGAAAAAAATAGAAACTTCGCTAAAATTATCTTTTTTCGTCCCTTTTTTCGGTAACTTCGTAATAAAATGCGGAAAAAATACGATTAAATTGGGGAAAAAATAGAAATTTCGCTAAAATTATCCGTTTTCGTCCCTTTTTTCGGTATTTTGTTATAAAATGAGGAAATAAACGAGTAAATAGAGGAAAAAATAAAAATTTCGCTAAAATTATCCGTATTAATCCCTTTTTTCGGTAATTACGTCATAAAATGAGGAAAATAATCGAGTAAATAGAGGAAAAAATTAAAAATTTCGCTAAAATTATCCGTTTTCGTCCATTTTTTCGGTAATTTCATGATAAAATGATGAAGAAAAATAGTAAATTGAGGAAAAAAATAAAAATTTCGCTAAAATTATCCGTTTTCGTCCTTTTATTCGGTAATTTCGTCATAAAATGTGGAAAAAAATCGAGTAAATAGAGGAAAAAAAAAGAAATTTCTTTAAAATTATCCGTTTTCGTCCCTTTTTTCGGTAATTTAATGTTAGAATGATGATGAAAAACGAGTAAATTGAGGAAAAAAATAAAAATTTCGCTAAAAATATCCGTTTTCGTCCCTTTATTCGGTAATTTCGTCATAAAATGTGGAAAAAAATCTAGTAAATAGAGGAAAAAAATAGAAATTTCGTTAAAATTATCCGTTTTCGTCCCTTTTTTCGGTAACTTCGTGATAAAATGCGGAAAAAATAGGATTAAATAGGGGAAAAAATAGAAATTTCGCTAAAATTATCCGTTTTCGTCCCTTTTTTCGGTAATTTTGTTATAAAATGAGGAAATAAACGAGTAAATAGAGGAAAAAATAAAAATTTCGCTAAAATTATCCGTATTCATCCCTTTTTTCGGTAATTTCGTCATAAAATGAGGAAAAAAATCGAGTAAATAGAGGAAAAAAATAGAATTTTCGCTAAAATTTTCCGTTTTCGTCCTTTTTTTCGGTAATTTCGTCATCAAATGAGGAAAAAAACGAGCAAATAGAGGAAAAAAATAGAAAATTCCCAAAAATTATCCGTTTTCGTCCCTTTTTTTGGTAATTTCGAGATAAATGATGAAGAAAAACGAGTAAATTGAGGAAAAAAATAAAAATTTCGCTAAAATTATCCGTTTTCGTCCCTTTTTTTGGTAATTTCGTCATAAAATGAGGAAAAAAAACGAGTAAACTAAGAAAAAAATTAAAATTTCGCTTAAATTATCCGTTATCGTCCCTTTTTTGGTAATTTCGTCACAAAATGGGGAAAAAAACGAGTAAATTGAGGAAAAAAATAGTAATTTCGCTAAAATTATCCGTTTTTGTCCCTTTTTTCGGTAATTTCGTCATTATATGAGGAAAAAAAACGAGTAAATTGAGGAAAAAAATAGAAATTTCGCTAAAATTATCCCTTTTCGTCCCTTTTCTCGGTAATTTCGTCATAAAATAAGGAAAAAAACGAGTAAATTGAGGAAAAAATAGTAATTTCGCTCAAATTATCCGTTTTCGTCCCTTTTTTCGATAATTTCGACATAAAATGAGGAAAAATAACGAGTAAATAGAGGAAAAAATAGAAATTTCGCTAAAATTATCTGTTATCGTCATTTTTTTCGGTAATTTCGTCATAAAATGAGGAAAAAAAACGAGTATCTAAGGGAAAAAAAATATAAATTTCGCTAAAATTATCCGTTTTCGTCCCTTTTTTCGGTAATTTCGTCATAAAATGAGAAAAAAAAACGAGCAAATTGAGGAAAAAATAGAAATTTCGCTAAAATTATCCGTTTTCGTCCCTTTTTTCGGTAATTTCGTCATAAAATGAGGAAAAAAAAACGAGTAAATAGAGGAAAATCTAATAAATAGAGAAAAAATAGAAATTTCGCTAAAATTATCCGTTTTCGTCCCTTTTTTCGGTAATTTCGTCATAAAATGAGGAAAAAAAACGAGTAAATTGAGGAAAAAAATAAAAATTTCGCTAAAATTATCCGTTCTCGTCCCTTTTTTCGGTAATTTCGTGATAAAATGATGAAGAAAAACGAGTAAATTGAGGAAAAAAATAAATTTTCGCTAAAATTATCCGTTTTCGTCCCTTTTTTCGGTAATTTCGTGATAAAATGATGAAGAAAAACGAGTAAATTGAGGAAAATAATAAAAACTTCGCTAAAATTATCCGTTTTCGTCCCTTTTCTCGGTAATTTCGTCATAAAATGAGGAAAAAAATAGTAAATTGAACAAAAAAAATAGAAACTTCAATAAAATTATCCATTTTCGTCCCTTTTTTCGGTAACTTCGTGATAAAATGCGGAAAAAATACGATTAAATTGGGGAAAAAATAGAAATTTTCGCTAAAATTATCCGTTTTCGTCCCTTTTTTCGGTAATTTTGTTTACAAATGAGGAAATAAACGAGTAAATAGAGGAATAAATAAAAATTTCGCTAAAATTATCCGTTTTCATCCCTTTTTTCGGTAATTACGTCATAAAATGAGGAAAATAATCGAGTAAAAAATTAAAAATTTCGCTAAAATTAACCGTTTTTGTCCTTTTTTTCGGTAATTTCATGATAAAATGATGAAGAAAGAATAGTAAATTGAGGGAAAAAATAAAAAAATCGCTAAAATTATCCGTTTTCGTCCTTTTATTTGGTAATTTCGTCATAAAATGTGGAAAAAAATCGAGTAAATAGAGGGAAAAATAGAAATTTCTTTAAAATTATCCGTTTTCGTCCCTTTTCTTGGTAATTTAATGATAGAATGATGAAGAAAAACGAGTAAATTGAGGAAAAAAATAAAAATTTCGCTAAAATTATCCGTTTTCGTCCCTTTATTCGGTAATTTCGTCATAAAATGTAGAAAAAAATCGAGTAAATAGAGGGAAAAATAGAAATTTCTTTAAAATTATCCGTTTTCGTCCCTTTTTTTGGTAATTTAATGATAGAATGATGAAGAAAAACGAGTAAATTGAGGAAAAAAATAAAAATTTCGCTAAAATTATCCCTTTGCGTCCCTTTTCTCGGTAATTTCGTCATAAATTAAGGAAAAAAAACTAGTAAATTGAAGAAAAAAATTGAAACTTCGCTAAAATTATCCGTTTTCGTCCCTTTTTTCGGTAACTTCGTGATAAAATGCGGAAAAAATACGATTAAATTGGGGAAAAAATAGAAATTTCGCTAAAATTATCCGTTTTCGTCCCTTTTTTCGGTAATTTAATGATAGAATGATGAAGAAAAACGAGTAAATTGAGGAAAAAAATAAAAATTTCGCTAAAATTATCCGTTTTCGTCCCTTTTTTCGATAATTTCGACATGAAATGAGGAAAAATAACGAGTAAATAGAGGAAAAAATAGAAATTTCGCTAAAATTATCTGTTATCGTCATTTTTTTCGGTAATTTCGTCATAAAATGAGAAAAAAAAACGAGCAAATTGAGGAAAAAATAGAAATTTCGCTAAAATTATCCGTTTTCGTCCCTTTATTCGGTAATTTCGTCATAAAATGTAGAAAAAAATCGAGTAAATAGAGGGAAAAATAGAAATTTCGTTAAAATTATCCGTTTTCGTCCCTTTTTTTGGTAATTTAATGATAGAATGATGAAGAAAAACGAGTAAATTGAGGAAAAAAATAAAAATTTCGCTAAAATTATCCCATTGCGTCCCTTTTCTCGGTAATTTCGTCATAAATTAAGGAAAAAAAACTAGTAAATTGAAGAAAAAAATTGAAACTTCGCTAAAATTATCCGTTTTCGTCCCTTTTTTCGGTAATTTCGTCATAAAATGAGGAAAAAAAACGAGTAAATAGAGGAAAATCTAATAAATAGAGAAAAAATAGAAATTTCGCTAAAATTATCCGTTTTCGTCCCTTTTTTCGGTAATTTCGTCATAAAATGAGGAAAAAAAACGAGTAAATTGAGGAAAAAAATAAAAATTTCGCTAAAATTATCCGTTTTCGTCCCTTTTTTCGGTAATTTCGTGATAAAATGATGAAGAAAAACGAGTAAATTGAGGAAAAAAATAAATTTTCGCTAAAATTATCCGTTTTCGTCCCTTTTTTCGGTAATTTCGTGATAAAATGATGAAGAAAAACGAGTAAATTGAGGAAAAAAATAAAAACTTCGCTAAAATTATCCGTTTTCGTCCCTTTTCTCGGTAATTTCGTCATAAAATGAGGAAAAAAATAGTAAATTGAAGAAAAAAATAGAAACTTCAATAAAATTATCCATTTTCGTCCCTTTTTTCGGTAACTTCGTGATAAAATGCGGAAAAAATACGATTAAATTGGAGAAAAAATAGAAATTTTCGCTAAAATTATCCGTTTTCGTCCCTTTTTTCGGTAATTTTGTTTAAAAATGAGGAAATAAACGAGTAAATAGAGGAATAAATAAAAATTTCGCTAAAATTATCCGTTTTCATCCCTTTTTTCGGTAATTACGTCATAAAATGAGGAAAATAATCGAGTAAAAAATGAAAAATTTCGCTAAAATTAACCGTTTTTGTCCTTTTTTTCGGTAATTTCATGATAAAATGATGAAGAAAGAATAGTAAATTGAGGGAAAAAATAAAAAAATCGCTCAAATTATCCGTTTTCGTCCCTTTATTCGGTAATTTAATGATAGAATGATGAAGAAAAACGAGTAAATTGAGGAAAAAAATAAAAATTTCGCTAAAATTATCCCATTGCGTCCCTTTTCTCGGTAATTTCGTCATAAATTAAGGAAAAAAAACTAGTAAATTGAAGAAAAAAATTGAAACTTCGCTAAAATTATCCGTTTTCGTCCCTTTTTTCAATAATTTCGACATGAAATGAGGAAAAATAACGAGTAAATAGAGGAAAAAATAGAAATTTCGCTAAAATTATCTGTTATCGTCATTTTTTTCGGTAATTTCGTCATAAAATGAGAAAAAAAAACGAGCAAATTGAGGAAAAAATAGAAATTTCGCTAAAATTATCCGTTTTCGTCCCTTTTTTCGGTAATTTCGTCATAAATTAAGGAAAAAAACTAGTAAATTGAAGAAAAAAATTGAAACTTCGCTAAAATTATCCGTTTTCGTCCCTTTTTTCGGTAACTTCGTGATAAAATGCGGAAAAAATACGATTAAATTGGGGAAAAAATAGAAATTTCGCTAAAATTATCCGTTTTCGTCCCTTTTTTCGGTAATTTAATGATAGAATGATGAAGAAAAACGAGTAAATTGAGGAAAAAAATAAAAATTTCGCTAAAATTATCCGTTTTCGTCCCTTTTTTCGATAATTTCGACATGAAATGAGGAAAAATAACGAGTAAATAGAGGAAAAAATAGAAATTTCGCTAAAATTATCTGTTATCGTCATTTTTTTCGGTAATTTCGTCATAAAATGAGAAAAAAAAACGAGCAAATTGAGGAAAAAATAGAAATTTCGCTAAAATTATCCGTTTTCGTCCCTTTTTTCGGTAATTTCGTCATAAAATGAGGAAAAAAACGAGTAAATAGAGGAAAATCTAATAAATAGAGAAAAAATAGAAATTTCGCTAAAATTATCCGTTTTCGTCCCTTTTTTCGGTAATTTCGTCATAAAATGAGGAAAAAAAACGAGTAAATTGAGGAAAAAAATAAAAATTTCGCTAAAATTATCCGTTTTCGTCCCTTTTTTCGGTAATTTCGTGATAAAATGATGAAGAAAAACGAGTAAATTGAGGAAAAAAATAAATTTTCGCTAAAATTATCCGTTTTCGTCCCTTTTTTCGGTAATTTCGTGATAAAATGATGAAGAAAAACGAGTAAATTGAGGAAAAAAATAAAAACTTCGCTAAAATTATCCGTTTTCGTCCCTTTTCTCGTTAATTTCGTCATAAAATGAGGAAAAAAATAGTAAATTGAAGAAAAAAATAGAAACTTCAATAAAATTATCCATTTTCGTCCCTTTTTTCGGTAACTTCGTGATAAAATGCGGAAAAAATACGATTAAATTGGAGAAAAAATAGAAATTTTCGCTAAAATTATCCGTTTTCGTCCCTTTTTTCGGTAATTTTGTTTAAAAATGAGGAAATAAACGAGTAAATAGAGGAATAAATAAAAATTTCGCTAAAATTATCCGTTTTCATCCCTTTTTTCGGTAAATACGTCATAAAATGAGGAAAATAATCGAGTAAAAAATGAAAAATTTCGCTAAAATTAACCGTTTTTGTCCTTTTTTCGGTAATTTCATGATAAAATGATGAAGAAAGAATAGTAAATTGAGGGAAAAAATAAAAAAATCGCTCAAATTATCCGTTTTCGTCCCTTTATTCGGTAATTTCGTCATAAAATGTAGAAAAAAATCGAGTAAATAGAGGGAAAAATAGAAATTTCTTTAAAATTATCCGTTTTCGTCCCTTTTTTTGGTAATTTAATGATAGAATGATGAAGAAAAACGAGTAAATTGAGGAAAAAAATAAAAATTTCGCTAAAATTATCCCATTGCGTCCCTTTTCTCGGTAATTTCGTCATAAATTAAGGAAAAAAAACTAGTAAATTGAAGAAAAAAATTGAAACTTCGCTAAAATTATCCGTTTTCGTCCCTTTTTTCGGTAATTTCGTCATAAAATGAGGAAAAAAACGAGTAAATAGAGGAAAATCTAATAAATAGAGAAAAAATAGAAATTTCGCTAAAATTATCCGTTTTCGTCCCATTTTTCGGTAATTTCGTCATAAAATGAGGAAAAAAAACGAGTAAATTGAGGAAAAAAATAAAAATTTCGCTAAAATTATCCGTTTTCGTCCCTTTTTTCGGTAATTTCGTGATAAAATGATGAAGAAAAACGAGTAAATTGAGGAAAAAAATAAATTTTCGCTAAAATTATCCGTTTTCGTCCCTTTTTTCGGTAATTTCGTGATAAAATGATGAAGAAAAACGAGTAAATTGAGGAAAAAAATAAAAACTTCGCTAAAATTATCCGTTTTCGTCCCTTTTCTCGGTAATTTCGTCATAAAATGAGGAAAAAAATAGTAAATTGAAGAAAAAAATAGAAACTTCAATAAAATTATCCATTTTCGTCCCTTTTTTCGGTAACTTCGTGATAAAATGCGGAAAAAATACGATTAAATTGGAGAAAAAATAGAAATTTTCGCTAAAATTATCCGTTTTCGTCCCTTTTTTCGGTAATTTTGTTTAAAAATGAGAAAATAAACGAGTAAATAGAGGAATAAATAAAAATTTTGCTAAAATTATCCGTTTTCATCCCTTTTTTCGGTAAATACGTCATAAAATGAGGAAAATAATCGAGTAAAAAATGAAAAATTTCGCTAAAATTAACCGTTTTTGTCCTTTTTTTCGGTAATTTCATGATAAAATGATGAAGAAAGAATAGTAAATTGAGGGAAAAAATAAAAAAATCGCTCAAATTATCCGTTTTCGTCCCTTTATTCGGTAATTTCGTCATAAAATGTAGAAAAAAATCGAGTAAATAGAGGGAAAAATAGAAATTTCTTTAAAATTATCCGTTTTCGTCCCTTTTTTTGGTAATTTAATGATAGAATGATGAAGAAAAACGAGTAAATTGAGGAAAAAAATAAAAATTTCGCTAAAATTATCCCATTGCGTCCCTTTTCTCGGTAATTTCGTCATAAATTAAGGAAAAAAAACTAGTAAATTGAAGTAAAAAATTGAAACTTCGCTAAAATTATCCGTTTTCGTCCCTTTTTTCGGTAACTTCGTGATAAAATGCGGAAAAAATACGATTAAATTGGGGAAAAAATAGAAAATTCGCTAAAATTATCCGTTTTCGTCCCTTTTTTCGGTAATTTTGTTATAAAATGAGGAAATAAACGAGTAAATAGAGGAAAAAATAAAAAATTCGCTAAAATTATCCGTATTCATCCCTTTTTTCGGTAATTACGTCATAAAATGAGGAAAATAATCGAGTAAATAGAGGAAAAAATTAAAAATTTCGCTGAAATTATCCGTTTTCGTCCCTTTTTTCGGTAATTTAATGTTAGAATGATGATGAAAAACGAGTAAATTGAGGAAAAAAATAAAAATTTCGCTAAAATTATCCGTTTTCGTCCCTTTATCCGGTAATTTCGTCATAAAATGTGGAAAAAATCTAGTAAATAGAGGAAAAAAGTGGAAATTTCGTTAACATTATCCGTTTTCGTCCCTTTTTTCGGTAATTTCGTGATAAAATGATTAAGAAAAACGAGTAAATTGAGGAAAAAAATAAAAATTTCGCTAAAATTATCCGTTTTCGTCCTTTTTTTCGGTAATTTCGTCATGAAATGAGGAAAAAAAACGAGCAAATTGGGGAAAAAATAGAAATTTCGTTAAAATTATCCGTTTTCGTCCATCTTTTCAGTAATTTCGTCATAAAATGAGGAAAAAAAACGAGTAAATAGAGGAAAAAAATAGATATTTCGCTAAAATTATGCTTTTTCGTCCATTTTTTTGGTAATTTCCTTATAAATTGATGAAGAAAAACGAGTAAATTGAGGAAAAAAATAAAAATTTCGCTAAAATTATCCCTTTTCGTCCATTTTTTCGGTAATTTCGTCATAAAATGAGGAAAAAAATCGAGTAAATAGAGGAAAAAAATAGAATTTTCGCTAAAATTATCCGTTTTCGTCCTTTTTTTCGGTAATTTCGTCATAAAATGAGGAAAAAAAACGAGCAAATAGAGGAAAATAATAGAAAATTCCCAAAAATTATCCGTTTTCGTCCCTTTTTTTGGTAATTTCGTGATAAATGATGAAGAAAAACAAGTAAATTGAGGAAAAAAATAAAAATTTCGATAAAATTATCTGTTTTCGTCCCTTTTTTTGATAATTTCGTCATAAAATGAGGAAAAAAAAAATAGTAAACTAAGAAAAAAATAAAAATTTCGCTTAAATTATCCGTTATCGTCCCTTTTTTGGTAATTTCGTCACAAAATGGGGAAAAAAACGAGTAAATTGAGGAAAAAAATAGTAATTTCGCTAAAATTATCCGTTTTTGTCCCTTTTTTCGGTAATTTCGTCATTATATGAGGAAAAAAAACGAGTAAATTGAGGAAAAAAATAGAAATTTCGCTAAAATTATCCCTTTTCGTCCCTTTTCTCGGTAATTTCGTCATAAAATGAGGAAAAAAACGAGTAAATTGAGGAAAAAATAGTAATTTCGCTCAAATTATCTGTTTTAGTCCCTTTTTTCGGTAATTTCGACATAAAATGAGGAAAAATAACGAGTAAATAGAGGAAAAAATAGAAATTTCGCTAAAATTATCTGTTATCGTCATTTTTTTCGGTAATTTCGTCATAAAATGAGGAAAAAAAAACGAGTATCTAAGGGAAAAAAATATAAATTTCGCTAAAATTATCCCTTTTCGTCCCTTTTTTCGGTAATTTCGTCATAAAATGAGGAAAAAAAACGAGTAAATTGAAGAAAAAAATAGGAACTTTGCTAAAATTATCCGTTTTCATCCCTTTTTTCGGTAACTTCGAGATAAAATGCGGTAAAAAAACGAATAAATAGGGGAAAAAATAGAAATTTTGCTAAAATTATCCGTTTTCGTCCCTTTCTCGGTAATTTTGTTTAAAAATGAGGAAATAAACGAGTAAATAGAGAAATAAATAAAAATTTCGCAAAAAATATCCGTTTTCATCCCTTTTTTCGGTAATTACGTCATAAAATGAGGAAAATAATCGAGTAAAAATTAAAAATTTCGCTAAAATTATCCGTTTTCGTCCTTTTTTTTGGTAATTTCATGATAAAATGATGAAGAAAAAATAGTAAATTGAGGAAAAAAATAAAAATTTCGCTAAAATTATCCGTTTTCGTCCTTTTATTCGGTAACTTCGTCATAAAATGTGGAAAAAACGAGTAAATAGAGGGAAAAATAGAAATTTCTTTAAAATTATCCGTTTTCGTCCCTTTTCTTGGTAATTTAATGATAGAATGATGAAGAAAAACGAGTAAATTGAGGAAAAAAATAAAAATTTCGCTACAATTATCCGTTTTCGTCCCTTTATTCGGTAATTTCGTCATAAAATGTAGAAAAAAATCGACTAAATAGAGGGAAAAATAGAAATTTCTTTAAAATTATCCGTTTTCGTCCCTTTTTTTGGTAATTTAATGATAGAATGATGAAGAAAAACGAGTAAATTGAGGAAAAAAATAAAAATTTCGCTAAAATTATCCCTTTGCGTCCCTTTTCTCGGTAATTTCGTCATAAATTAAGGAAAAAAAACTAGTAAATTGAAGAAAAAAATTGAAACTTCGCTAAAATTATCCGTTTTCGTCCCTTTTTTCGGTAACTTCGTGATAAAATGCGGAAAAAATACGATTAAATTGGGGAAAAAATAGAAATTTCGCTAAAATTATCCGTTTTCGTCCCTTTTTTCGGTAATTTTGTTATAAAATGAGGAAATAAACGAGTAAATAGAGGAAAAAATAAAAATTTCGCTAAAATTATCCGTATTCATCCCTTTTTTCGGTAATTACGTCATAAAATGAGGAAAATAGTCGAGTAAATAGAGGAAAAAATTAAAAATTTCGCAAAAATTATCCGTTTTCGTCCATTTTTTCGGTAATTTCATGATAAAATGATGAAGAAAAAATAGTAAATTGAGGAAAAAAATAAAAATTTCGCTAAAATTATCCGTTTTCGTCCTTTTATTCGGTAATTTCGTCATAAAATGTGGAAAAAAATCGAGTAAATAGAGGAAAAAAATAGAAATTTCTTATAATTATCCGTTTTCGTCCCTTTTTTCGGTAATTTAATGTTAGAATGATGATGAAAAACGAGTATATTGAGGAAAAAATAAAAATTTCGCTAAAATTATCCGTTTTCGTCCCTTTATTCGGTAATTTCGTCATAAAATGTGGAAAAAATCTAGTAAATAGAGGAAAAAAGTAGAAATTTCGTTAAAATTATCCGTTTTCGTCCCTTTTTTCGGTAATTTCGTGATAAAATGATGAAGAAAAACGAGTAAATTGAGGAAAAAAATTGAAACTTCGCTAAAATTATCCGTTTTCGTCCCTTTTTTCGGTAACTTCGTGATAAAATGAAGAAAAAAAACGAGCAAATAGAGGAAAAAATTAGAAATTTCGCTAAAATTATCCGTTTTCGTCCTTTTTTTTGGTAATATCGTCATGAAATGAGAAAAAAAAACGAGCAAATTGGGGAAAAAATAGAAATTTCGTTAAAATTATCCGTTTTCGTCCATCTTTTCAGTAATTTCGTCATAAAATGAGGAAAAAAAACGAGTAAATAGAGGAAAAAAATAGATATTTCGCTAAAATAATGCTTTTTCGTCCATTTTTTTGGTAATTTCCTTATAAATTGATGAAGAAAAACGAGTAAATTGAGGAAAAAAATGAAAATTTCGCTAAAAAAATCCCTTTTCGTCCCTTTTTTCGGTAATTTCGTCATAAAATGAGGAAAAAAATCGAGTAAATAGAGGAAAAAAATAGAATTTTCGCTAAAATTATCCGTTTTCGTCCTTTTTTTCGGTAATTTCGTCATAAAATGAGGAAAAAAAAACGAGCAAATAGAGGAAAAAAATAGAAAATTCCCAAAAATTATCCGTTTTCGTTTCTTTTTTTGGTAATTTCGTGATAAATGATGAAGAAAAACGAGTAAATTGAGGAAAAAAATAAAAATTTCGATAAAATTATCTGTTTTCGTCCCTTTTTTTGGTAATTTCGTCATAAAATGAGGAAAAAAAACGAGTAAACTAAGAAAAAAATAAAAATTTCGCTTAAATTATCCGTTATCGTCCCTTTTTTGGTAATTTCGTCACAAAATGGGGGAAAAAACGAGTAAATTGAGGAAAAAAATAGTAATTTCGCTAAAATTATCCGTTTTTGTCCCTTTTTTCGGTAATTTCGTCATTATATGAGGAAAAAAAACGAGTAAATTGAGGAAAAAAATAGAAATTTCGCTAAAATTATCCCTTTTCGTCCCTTTTCTCGGTAATTTCGTCATAAAATGAGAAAAAAAACGAGTAAATTGAGGAAAAAATAGTAATTTCGCTCAAATTATCTGTTTTCGTCCCTTTTTTCGGTAATTTCGACATAAAATGAGGAAAAATAACGAGCAAAGAGAGGAAAAAATAGAAATTTCGCTAAAATTATCTGTTATCGTCATTTTTTTCGGTAATTTCGTCATAAAATGAGGAAAAAAAACGAGTATCTAAGGGAAAAAAATATAAATTTCGCTAAAATTATCCCTTTTCGTCCCTTTTTTCGGTAATTTCGTCATAAAATGAGGAAAAAAAACGAGTAAATTGAAGAAAAAAATAGGAACTTTGCTAAAATTATCCGTTTTCGTCCCTTTTTTCGGTAACTTCGAGATAAAATGCGTTAAAAAAACAAATAAATAGGGGAAAAAATAGAAATTTCGCTAAAATTATCCGTTTTCGTCCCTTTCTCGGTAATTTTGTTTAAAAATGAGGAAATAAACGAGTAAATAGAGAAATAAATAAAAATTTCGCAAAAAATATCCGTTTTCATCCCTTTTTTCGGTAATTAGGTCATAAAATGAGGAAAATAATCGAGTAAAAAATTAAAAATTTCGCTAAAATTATCCGTTTTCGTCCTTTTTTTTGGTAATTTCATGATAAAATGATGAAGAAAAAATATTATATTGAGGAAAAAAATAAAAATTTCGCTAAAATTATCCGTTTTCGTCCTTTTATTCGGTAATTTCGTCATAAAATGTGGAAAAAATCGAGTAAATAGAGGGAAAAATAGAAATTTCTTTAAAATTATCCGTTTTTGTCCCTTTTCTTGGTAACTTAATGATAGAATGATGAAGAAAAACGAGTAAATTGAGGAAAAAAATAATAATTTCGCTAAAATTATCCGTTTTCGTCCCTTTTTTGTACTTTCGTCATAAAATGAGGAAAAAAACGAGTAAATAGGAAAAAAATAGTAATTTCGCTAAAAATATCCGTTTTCGTCCCTTTTTCGGTAATTTCGTCATAAAATGAGCAAAAGAAACGAGTAAATTGAAGAAAAGAATAGAAACTTCGCTAAAATTATCCGTTTTCGTCCCTTTTTTCGGTAATTTCGTCATAAAATGAGGATAAAAACGAGCAAATTGAGGAAAAAATAGAAATTTCGCTAAAATTATCCGTTCTCGTCCCTTTTTTCGGTTATTTCGTCATAAAATGAGGAAAAAAAGGAGTAAATAGAGGAAAATCTAATAAATAGAGAAAAAATAGAAATTTCGCTAAAATTATCCGTTTTCGTTCCTTTTTCCGGTAATTTCGTCATAAAATGAGGAAAAAAAAAATTAAATTGAGGAAAAAAATAAAAATTTCGCTAAAATTATCTGTTTTCGTCCCTTTTTTCGGTAATTTCGCCATAAAATGAGGAAAAAAAACGGGTAAATAGAGGAAAAAATAGAAATTTCGCAAAAATTATCCGTTTTCATCCCTTTTTTCGGTAATTACGTCATAAAATGAGGAAAAAAATCGAGTTAATAGAGGAAAAAAATAAATTTTCTCTAAAATTATCCGTTTTCGTCCCTTTTTTCGTTAATTTCGTGATAAAATGAGAAAAATGAACGAGTAAATAGAGGAAAAAAATAGAAATTTCGTTAAAATTATCCGTTTTCGTCCCTTTTATCGGTAATTTCGTGATAAAATGATGAAGAAAAACGAGTAAATTGAGGAAATAAATAAAAATTTCGGTAAAATTATCCATTTTCGTCCCTATTTCGGTAATTTCGTCATAAAATGAGGAAAAGAAACGAGTATCTCGAGGAAAAAAATAGAAATTTCGCTAAAATTATCCCTTTTCGGCCCCATTTTTCGGTAATTTCGTCATAAAATGAGGAAAAAAAAACGAGTAAATTGAAGAAAAAAAAAAACTTCGCTAAAATTATCCGTTTTCGTCCCTTTTTTCGGTAATTTCGTGATAAAATGATGAAATAAAACGAGTAAATTGAGGAAAAAAATAGAAATTTCGCTAAAATTATCCGTTTTCGTCCCTTTTTTCGGTAATTTCGTCATAAAATGAGGAAAAAAATGAGTAAATTGAGGAAAAAAATAAAAATTTCGCTAAAATTATCCGTTTTCGTCCCTTTTTTCGGTAACTTCCTGATAAAATGCGAAAAAAAACGAATAAATTGAGGAAAAAAATAAAAATTTCGATAAAATTATCCGTTGTCGTCCCTTTTCTCGGTAATTTCGTCATAGAATGAGGAAAAAAAAGGAGTAAACTAAGGAAAAAATAAAAATTTCACTTAAATTATCCGTTTTCGTCCCTTTTTTCGGTAATTTCGTCATAAAATGAGGAAAAAAAAACGAGTAAATTAAGGAAAAAAAAACTTCGCTAAAATTATCCGTTTTTGTCCCTTTTTTGGTAATTTCGTCACAAAATGAGGAAAAAAACGAGTAAATTGAGGAAAAAAATAGTAATTTCGCTAAAATTCTACGTTTTCGTCCCTTTTTTCGGTAATTTCGTCATAATATGAGGAAAAAAACGAGTAAAAAGAGGAAAAATATAGAAATTTCGCTAAAATTATCCCTTTTCGTCCCTTTTCTCGGTAATTTCGTCATAAAATGAGGAAAAAAAACGAGTAAATTGAAGAAAAAAATAGAAACTTTGCTAAATTTATACGTTTTCGTCCCTTTTTTCGGTAACTTCGTGATAAAATGCGGAAAAAAAAACGATTAAATTGGGGAAAAAATAGAAATTTCGCTAAAATTATCCGTTTTCGTCCCTTTTTTCGGTAATTTAGTCATAAAATGAGGAAAAAAAACGAGTAAATTGAGGAAAAAATAGAAATTTCGCTAAAATTATCCGTTTTCGTCCCTTTTTTCGGTAATTTCGTCATAAAATAAGGAAAAAAAACGAGTAAATTTAGGAAAAAAATAAAAGTTTCACTAAAATTATCCGTTCTCGTACCTTTTTTCGGTAATTAAGTTATAAAATGGAGAAAAAAAATAGAAATTTCGCTAAAATTATCCGTTTTCGTCCCTTTTTTCGGTAATTTCGTCATAAAATGAGAATAAAAGGAGTAAATAGAGGAATATATAGAAATTTCGCTAAAATTATCCGTTTTCGTCCCTTTTTCGGTAATTGCGTGATAAAAGAGGAAAAAAAACGAGTAAATAGAGAAAAATAGAAATTTCGCTAAAATTATCCGTTTTCGTCCCTTTTTTCGGTAATTTCGACATAAAATGAGAAAAAAAAACGAGTAAATAGAGTAAAAAATAGAAATTTCGCTAAAATTATCCGTTATCGTCCCTTTTTTCGGTAATTTCGTGATAAAATGATGAAGAATAACGAGTAAATTGAGGAAAAAATAAAAATTTCGCTAAAATTATCCGTTTTCATCCCTTTTTTCCGTAATTACTTCATAAAATGAGGAAAATAATCGAGTAAATAGAGGAAAAAATTAAAAATTTCGCTGAAATTATCCGTTTTCGTCCATTTTTTCGGTAATTTCATTATATAATGATGAAGAAAAAATAGTAAAAATAGGAAAAAATAAAAATTTCGCTAAAATTATCCGTTTTTGTCCCTTTTTTCGGTAATTTCGTCATTATATGAGGAAAAAAAAACGAGTAAATTGAGGAAAAAAATAGAAATTTCGCTAAAATTATCCCTTTTCGTCCCTTTTCTCGGTAATTTCGTCATAAAATGAGAAAAAAAACGAGTAAATTGAGGAAAAAATAGTAATTTCGCTCAAATTATCTGTTTTCGTCCCTTTTTTCGGTAATTTCGACATAAAATGAGGAAAAATAACGAGCAAAGAGAGGAAAAAATAGAAATTTCGCTAAAATTATCTGTTATCGTCATTTTTTTCGGTAATTTCGTCATAAAATGAGGAAAAAAAACGAGTATCTAAGGGAAAAAAATATAAATTTCGCTAAAATTATCCCTTTTCGTCCCTTTTTTCGGTAATTTCGTCATAAAATGAGGAAAAAAAACGAGTAAATTGAAGAAAAAAATAGGAACTTTGCTAAAATTATCCGTTTTCGTCCCTTTTTTCGGTAACTTCGAGATAAAATGCGTTAAAAAAACAAATAAATAGGGGAAAAAATAGAAATTTCGCTAAAATTATCCGTTTTCGTCCCTTTCTCGGTAATTTTGTTTAAAAATGAGGAAATAAACGAGTAAATAGAGAAATAAATAAAAATTTCGCAAAAAATATCCGTTTTCATCCCTTTTTTCGGTAATTAGGTCATAAAATGAGGAAAATAATCGAGTAAAAAATTAAAAATTTCGCTAAAATTATCCGTTTTCGTCCTTTTTTTTGGTAATTTCATGATAAAATGATGAAGAAAAAATATTATATTGAGGAAAAAAATAAAAATTTCGCTAAAATTATCCGTTTTCGTCCTTTTATTCGGTAATTTCGTCATAAAATGTGGAAAAAATCGAGTAAATAGAGGGAAAAATAGAAATTTCTTTAAAATTATCCGTTTTTGTCCCTTTTCTTGGTAACTTAATGATAGAATGATGAAGAAAAACGAGTAAATTGAGGAAAAAAATAATAATTTCGCTAAAATTATCCGTTTTCGTCCCTTTTTTGTACTTTCGTCATAAAATGAGGAAAAAAACGAGTAAATAGGAAAAAAATAGTAATTTCGCTAAAAATATCCGTTTTCGTCCCTTTTTCGGTAATTTCGTCATAAAATGAGCAAAAGAAACGAGTAAATTGAAGAAAAGAATAGAAACTTCGCTAAAATTATCCGTTTTCGTCCCTTTTTTCGGTAATTTCGTCATAAAATGAGGATAAAAACGAGCAAATTGAGGAAAAAATAGAAATTTCGCTAAAATTATCCGTTCTCGTCCCTTTTTTCGGTTATTTCGTCATAAAATGAGGAAAAAAAGGAGTAAATAGAGGAAAATCTAATAAATAGAGAAAAAATAGAAATTTCGCTAAAATTATCCGTTTTCGTTCCTTTTTCCGGTAATTTCGTCATAAAATGAGGAAAAAAAAAAATTAAATTGAGGAAAAAAATAAAAATTTCGCTAAAATTATCTGTTTTCGTCCCTTTTTTCGGTAATTTCGCCATAAAATGAGGAAAAAAAACGGGTAAATAGAGGAAAAAATAGAAATTTCGCAAAAATTATCCGTTTTCATCCCTTTTTTCGGTAATTACGTCATAAAATGAGGAAAAAAATCGAGTTAATAGAGGAAAAAAATAAATTTTCTCTAAAATTATCCGTTTTCGTCCCTTTTTTCGTTAATTTCGTGATAAAATGAGAAAAATGAACGAGTAAATAGAGGAAAAAAATAGAAATTTCGTTAAAATTATCCGTTTTCGTCCCTTTTATCGGTAATTTCGTGATAAAATGATGAAGAAAAACGAGTAAATTGAGGAAATAAATAAAAATTTCGGTAAAATTATCCATTTTCGTCCCTATTTCGGTAATTTCGTCATAAAATGAGGAAAAGAAACGAGTATCTCGAGGAAAAAAATAGAAATTTCGCTAAAATTATCCCTTTTCGGCCCCATTTTTCGGTAATTTCGTCATAAAATGAGGAAAAAAAAACGAGTAAATTGAAGAAAAAAAAAAACTTCGCTAAAATTATCCGTTTTCGTCCCTTTTTTCGGTAATTTCGTGATAAAATGATGAAATAAAACGAGTAAATTGAGGAAAAAAATAGAAATTTCGCTAAAATTATCCGTTTTCGTCCCTTTTTTCGGTAATTTCGTCATAAAATGAGGAAAAAAATGAGTAAATTGAGGAAAAAAATAAAAATTTCGCTAAAATTATCCGTTTTTGTCCCTTTTTTCGGTAACTTCCTGATAAAATGCGAAAAAAAACGAATAAATTGAGGAAAAAAATAAAAATTTCGATAAAATTATCCGTTGTCGTCCCTTTTCTCGGTAATTTCGTCATAGAATGAGGAAAAAAAAGGAGTAAACTAAGGAAAAAATAAAAATTTCACTTAAATTATCCGTTTTCGTCCCTTTTTTCGGTAATTTCGTCATAAAATGAGGAAAAAAAAACGAGTAAATTAAGGAAAAAAAAACTTCGCTAAAATTATCCGTTTTTGTCCCTTTTTTGGTAATTTCGTCACAAAATGAGGAAAAAAACGAGTAAATTGAGGAAAAAAATAGTAATTTCGCTAAAATTCTACGTTTTCGTCCCTTTTTTCGGTAATTTCGTCATAATATGAGGAAAAAAACGAGTAAAAAGAGGAAAAATATAGAAATTTCGCTAAAATTATCCCTTTTCGTCCCTTTTCTCGGTAATTTCGTCATAAAATGAGGAAAAAAAACGAGTAAATTGAAGAAAAAAATAGAAACTTTGCTAAATTTATACGTTTTCGTCCCTTTTTTCGGTAACTTCGTGATAAAATGCGGAAAAAAAAACGATTAAATTGGGGAAAAAATAGAAATTTCGCTAAAATTATCCGTTTTCGTCCCTTTTTTCGGTAATTTAGTCATAAAATGAGGAAAAAAAACGAGTAAATTGAGGAAAAAATAGAAATTTCGCTAAAATTATCCGTTTTCGTCCCTTTTTTCGGTAATTTCGTCATAAAATAAGGAAAAAAAACGAGTAAATTTAGGAAAAAAATAAAAGTTTCACTAAAATTATCCGTTCTCGTACCTTTTTTCGGTAATTAAGTTATAAAATGGAGAAAAAAAATAGAAATTTCGCTAAAATTATCCGTTTTCGTCCCTTTTTTCGGTAATTTCGTCATAAAATGAGAATAAAAGGAGTAAATAGAGGAATATATAGAAATTTCGCTAAAATTATCCGTTTTCGTCCCTTTTTCGGTAATTGCGTGATAAAAGAGGAAAAAAAACGAGTAAATAGAGAAAAATAGAAATTTCGCTAAAATTATCCGTTTTCGTCCCTTTTTTCGGTAATTTCGACATAAAATGAGAAAAAAAAACGAGTAAATAGAGTAAAAAATAGAAATTTCGCTAAAATTATCCGTTATCGTCCCTTTTTTCGGTAATTTCGTGATAAAATGATGAAGAATAACGAGTAAATTGAGGAAAAAATAAAAATTTCGCTAAAATTATCCGTTTTCATCCCTTTTTTCCGTAATTACTTCATAAAATGAGGAAAATAATCGAGTAAATAGAGGAAAAAATTAAAAATTTCGCTGAAATTATCCGTTTTCGTCCATTTTTTCGGTAATTTCATTATATAATGATGAAGAAAAAATAGTAAAAATAGGAAAAAATAAAAATTTCGCTAAAATTATCCGTTTTTGTCCCTTTTTTCGGTAATTTCGTCATTATATGAGGAAAAAAAACGAGTAAATTGAGGAAAAAAATAGAAATTTCGCTAAAATTATCCCTTTTCGTCCCTTTTCTCGGTAATTTCGTCATAAAATGAGAAAAAAAACGAGTAAATTGAGTTAAAAATAGTAATTTCGCTCAAATTATCTGTTTTCGTCCCTTTTTTCGGTAATTTCGACATAAAATGAGGAAAAATAACGAGCAAAGAGAGGAAAAAATAGAAATTTCGCTAAAATTATCTGTTATCGTCATTTTTTTCGGTAATTTCGTCATAAAATGAGGAAAAAAAACGAGTATCTAAGGGAAAAAAATATAAATTTCGCTAAAATTATCCCTTTTCGTCCCTTTTTTCGGTAATTTCGTCATAAAATGAGGAAAAAAAACGAGTAAATTGAAGAAAAAAATAGGAACTTTGCTAAAATTATCCGTTTTCGTCCCTTTTTTCGGTAACTTCGAGATAAAATTCGTTAAAAAAACAAATAAATAGGGGAAAAAATAGAAATTTCGCTAAAATTATCCGTTTTCGTCCCTTTCTCGGTAATTTTGTTTAAAAATGAGGAAATAAACGAGTAAATAGAGAAATAAATAAAAATTTCGCAAAAAATATCCGTTTTCATCCCTTTTTTCGGTAATTAGGTCATAAAATGAGGAAAATAATCGAGTAAAAAATTAAAAATTTCGCTAAAATTATCCGTTTTCGTCCTTTTTTTTGGTAATTTCATGATAAAATGATGAAGAAAAAATATTATATTGAGGAAAAAAATAAAAATTTCGCTAAAATTATCCGTTTTCGTCCTTTTATTCGGTAATTTCGTCATAAAATGTGGAAAAAATCGAGTAAATAGAGGGAAAAATAGAAATTTCTTTAAAATTATCCGTTTTTGTCCCTTTTCTTGGTAACTTAATGATAGAATGATGAAGAAAAACGAGTAAATTGAGGAAAAAAATAATAATTTCGCTAAAATTATCCGTTTTCGTCCCTTTTTTGTACTTTCGTCATAAAATGAGGAAAAAAACGAGTAAATAGGAAAAAAATAGTAATTTCGCTAAAAATATCCGTTTTCGTCCCTTTTTCGGTAATTTCGTCATAAAATGAGCAAAAGAAACGAGTAAATTGAAGAAAAGAATAGAAACTTCGCTAAAATTATCCGTTTTCGTCCCTTTTTTCGGTAATTTCGTCATAAAATGAGGATAAAAACGAGCAAATTGAGGAAAAAATAGAAATTTCGCTAAAATTATCCGTTCTCGTCCCTTTTTTCGGTTATTTCGTCATAAAATGAGGAAAAAAAGGAGTAAATAGAGGAAAATCTAATAAATAGAGAAAAAATAGAAATTTCGCTAAAATTATCCGTTTTCGTTCCTTTTTCCGGTAATTTCGTCATAAAATGAGGAAAAAAAAAAATTAAATTGAGGAAAAAAATAAAAATTTCGCTAAAATTATCTGTTTTCGTCCCTTTTTTCGGTAATTTCGCCATAAAATGAGGAAAAAAAACGGGTAAATAGAGGAAAAAATAGAAATTTCGCAAAAATTATCCGTTTTCATCCCTTTTTTCGGTAATTACGTCATAAAATGAGGAAAAAAATCGAGTTAATAGAGGAAAAAAATAAATTTTCTCTAAAATTATCCGTTTTCGTCCCTTTTTTCGTTAATTTCGTGATAAAATGAGAAAAATGAACGAGTAAATAGAGGAAAAAAATAGAAATTTCGTTAAAATTATCCGTTTTCGTCCCTTTTATCGGTAATTTCGTGATAAAATGATGAAGAAAAACGAGTAAATTGAGGAAATAAATAAAAATTTCGGTAAAATTATCCATTTTCGTCCCTATTTCGGTAATTTCGTCATAAAATGAGGAAAAGAAACGAGTATCTCGAGGAAAAAAATAGAAATTTCGCTAAAATTATCCCTTTTCGGCCCCATTTTTCGGTAATTTCGTCATAAAATGAGGAAAAAAAAACGAGTAAATTGAAGAAAAAAAAAAACTTCGCTAAAATTATCCGTTTTCGTCCCTTTTTTCGGTAATTTCGTGATAAAATGATGAAATAAAACGAGTAAATTGAGGAAAAAAATAGAAATTTCGCTAAAATTATCCGTTTTCGTCCCTTTTTTCGGTAATTTCGTCATAAAATGAGGAAAAAAATGAGTAAATTGAGGAAAAAAATAAAAATTTCGCTAAAATTATCCGTTTTTGTCCCTTTTTTCGGTAACTTCCTGATAAAATGCGAAAAAAAACGAATAAATTGAGGAAAAAAATAAAAATTTCGATAAAATTATCCGTTGTCGTCCCTTTTCTCGGTAATTTCGTCATAGAATGAGGAAAAAAAAGGAGTAAACTAAGGAAAAAATAAAAATTTCACTTAAATTATCCGTTTTCGTCCCTTTTTTCGGTAATTTCGTCATAAAATGAGGAAAAAAAAACGAGTAAATTAAGGAAAAAAAAACTTCGCTAAAATTATCCGTTTTTGTCCCTTTTTTGGTAATTTCGTCACAAAATGAGGAAAAAAACGAGTAAATTGAGGAAAAAAATAGTAATTTCGCTAAAATTCTACGTTTTCGTCCCTTTTTTCGGTAATTTCGTCATAATATGAGGAAAAAAACGAGTAAAAAGAGGAAAAATATAGAAATTTCGCTAAAATTATCCCTTTTCGTCCCTTTTCTCGGTAATTTCGTCATAAAATGAGGAAAAAAAACGAGTAAATTGAAGAAAAAAATAGAAACTTTGCTAAATTTATACGTTTTCGTCCCTTTTTTCGGTAACTTCGTGATAAAATGCGGAAAAAAAAACGATTAAATTGGGGAAAAAATAGAAATTTCGCTAAAATTATCCGTTTTCGTCCCTTTTTTCGGTAATTTAGTCATAAAATGAGGAAAAAAAACGAGTAAATTGAGGAAAAAATAGAAATTTCGCTAAAATTATCCGTTTTCGTCCCTTTTTTCGGTAATTTCGTCATAAAATAAGGAAAAAAAACGAGTAAATTTAGGAAAAAAATAAAAGTTTCACTAAAATTATCCGTTCTCGTACCTTTTTTCGGTAATTAAGTTATAAAATGGAGAAAAAAAATAGAAATTTCGCTAAAATTATCCGTTTTCGTCCCTTTTTTCGGTAATTTCGTCATAAAATGAGAATAAAAGGAGTAAATAGAGGAATATATAGAAATTTCGCTAAAATTATCCGTTTTCGTCCCTTTTTCGGTAATTGCGTGATAAAAGAGGAAAAAAAACGAGTAAATAGAGAAAAATAGAAATTTCGCTAAAATTATCCGTTTTCGTCCCTTTTTTCGGTAATTTCGACATAAAATGAGAAAAAAAAACGAGTAAATAGAGTAAAAAATAGAAATTTCGCTAAAATTATCCGTTATCGTCCCTTTTTTCGGTAATTTCGTGATAAAATGATGAAGAATAACGAGTAAATTGAGGAAAAAATAAAAATTTCGCTAAAATTATCCGTTTTCATCCCTTTTTTCCGTAATTACTTCATAAAATGAGGAAAATAATCGAGTAAATAGAGGAAAAAATTAAAAATTTCGCTGAAATTATCCGTTTTCGTCCATTTTTTCGGTAATTTCATTATATAATGATGAAGAAAAAATAGTAAAAATAGGAAAAAATAAAAATTTCGCTAAAATTATCCGTTTTCGGCCCTTTTTTGGTAATTTCGACACAAAATGAGGAAAAAAACGAGTAAATTGAGGAAAAAAATAGTAATTTCGCTAAAATTATACGTTTTCGTCCTTTTTTTTCGGTAATTTCGTCATAATATGAAAAAAAAACGAGTAAATAGAGGAAAAAAATAGAAATTTCGCTAAAATTATCCGTTTTCGTCCCTTTTTTCGGTAATTTCGTCATAAAATAAGGAAAAAAAACGAGTAAATTTAGGAAAAAAATAGAAGTTTCACTAAAATTATCCGTTCTCGTACCTTTTTTCGGTAATGAAGTTATAAAATGGAGAAAAAAAATAGAAATTTCGATAAAATTATCCGTTTTCGTCCCTTTTTTCGGTAATTTCGTCATAAAATGAGAATAAAAGGAGTAAATAGAGGAATATATAGAAATTTCACTAAAATTATCCGTTTTCGTCCCTTTTTCAGTAATTGCGTGATAAAAGAGGAAAAAAACGAGTAAATAGAGAAAAATAGAAATTTCGCTAAAATTATCCGTTTTCGTCCCTTTTTTCGGTAATTTCGACATAAAATGAGGAAAAAAAACGAGTAAATAGAGTAAAAAATAGAAATTTCGCTAAAATTATCCGTTATCGTCCCTTTTTTCGGTAATTTTGTAATAAAATGAGGAAAAAAAACGAGTAACTAGAGGAAAAAAATAGAAATTTCGCTAAAATTATCCCTTTTCGTCCCTTTTTTCGGTAATTTCGTCATAAAATGAGGAAAAAGAAGAGTAAATTGAAGAAAAAAATAGAAACTTCGCTAAAATTATCCGTTTTCGTCCATTTTTTTGGTAACTTCGTGATAAAATGCGGAAAAAAACGAGTAAATTGGGGAAAAAATAGAAATTTCGCTAAAATTATCCGTTTTGTCCCTTTTTTCGGTAATTTTGTTATAAAATGAGGAAAATAAACGAGTAAATAGAGGAATAAATAAATATTTCGCTAAAATTATCCGTTTTCATCCCTTTTTTCGGTAATTACTTCATAAAATGAGGAAAATAATCGAGTAAATAGAGGAAAAAATTAAAAATTACGCTGAAATTATCCGTTTTCGTCCATTTTTTCGGTAATTTCATGATAAAATGTTGAAGAAAAAATAGTAAAAATAGGAAAAAATAAAAATTTCGCTAAAATTATCTGTTTTCGTCCCTTTTTTGGTAATTTCGTCATAAAATGAGGAAAAAAACGAGTAAATTCAGGAAAAAAATAGTAATTTCGCTAAAATTATCCGTTTTCGTCCCTTTTTTCGGTAATTTTGTTATAAAATGAGGAAAAAAAACGAGTAAATAGAGGAATAAATAAATATTTCGCTAAAATTATCCGTTTTCATCCCTTTTTTCCGTAATTACTTCATAAAATGAGGAAAATAATCGAGTAAATAGAGGAAAAAATTAAAAATTTCGCTGAAATTATCCGTTTTCGTCCATTTTTTCGGTAATTTCATGATATAATGATGAAGAAAAAATGGTAAAAATAGGAAAAAATAAAAATTTCGCTAAAATTATCCGTTTTCGGCCCTTTTTTGGTAATTTCGACACAAAATGAGGAAAAAAACGAGTAAATTGAGGAAAAAAATAGTAATTTCGCTAAAATTATACGTTTTCGTCCCTTTTTTTCGGTAATTTCGTCATAATATGAAAAAAAAAACGAGTAAATAGAGGAAAAAAATAGAAATTTCGCTAAAATTATCCCTTTTCGTCCCTTTTCTCGGTAATTTCGTCTTAAATTGAGGAAAAAAAACGAGTAAATTGAAGAAAAAAATAGAAACTTCGCTAAAATTATCCGTTTTCGTCCATTTTTTCGGTAACTTCGTGATAAAATGCGGAAAAAAAAACGATTAAATTGGGGAAAAAATAGAAATTTCGCTAAAATTATCCGTTTTCGTCCCTTTTTTCGGTAATTTCGCCATAAAAAGAGGAAAAAAAAACGGGTAAATAGAGGAAAATATAAAAATTTCGCAATAATTATCCGTTTTCATCCCTTTTTTCGGTAAATACGTCATAAAATGAGGAAAAAAATCAAGTAAATTGAGGAAAAAAATAGAAATTTCGCTAAAATTATCCGTTTTCGTCCCTTTTTTCGGTAATTTCGTCATAAAATGAGTAAATTGAGGAAAAAAATAAAAATTTCGCTAAAATTATCCGTTTTCGTCCCTTTTTTCGGTAACTTCCTGATAAAATGCGGAAAAAAACGAATAAATTGAGGAAAAAAATAAAAATTTCGATAAAATTATCCGTTGTCGTCCCTTTTTTCGGTAATTTCGTCATAAAATGAGGAAAAAAAACAGTAAACTAAGGAAAAAAATAAAAATTTCACTTAAATTATCCGTTTTCGTCCCTTTTTTCGGTAATTTCGTCATAAAAAGAGGAAAAAAAACAAGTAAATTAAGGAAAAAAAAAAACTTCGCTAAAATTATCCGTTTTTGTCCCTTTTTTGGTAATTTCGTCACAAAATGAGGAAAAGAACGAGTAAATTGAGGAAAAAAATAGTAATTTCGCTAAAATTATTCGTTTTTGTCCCTTTTTTCGGTAATTTCGTCATAATATGAGGAAAAAAAAACGAGTAAAAAGAGGAAAAATATAGAAATTTCGCTAAAATTATCCCTTTTCGTCCCTTTTCTCGGTAATTTCGTCATAAAATGAGGAAAAAAAACGAGTAAATTGAAGAAAAAAATAGAAACTTTGCTAAATTTATACGTTTTCGTCCCTTTTTTCGGTAACTTCCTGATAAAATGAGGAAAAAAAAAACGATTAAATTGGGGAAAAAATAGAAATTTCGCTAAAATTATCCGTTTTCGTCCCTTTTTTCGGTAATTTAGTCATAAAATGAGGAAAAAAAACGAGTAAATTGAGGAAAAAATAGAAATTTCGCTAAAATTATCCGTTTTCGTCCCTTTTTTCGGTAATTTCGTCATAAAATAAGGAAAAAAAACGAGTAAATTTAGGAAAAAAATAAAAGTTTCACTAAAATTATCCGTTCTCGTACCTTTTTTCGGTAATTAAGTTATAAAATGGAGAAAAAAAATAGAAATTTCGCTAAAATTATCCGTTTTCGTCCCTTTTTTCGGTAATTTCGTCATAAAATGATAATAAAAGGAGTAAATAGAGGAATATATAGAAATTTCACTAAAATTATCCGTTTTCGTCCCTTTTTCGGTAATTGCGTGATAAAAGAGGAAAAAAACGAGTAATTAGAGAAAAATAGAAATTTCGCTAAAATTATCCGTTTTCGTCCCTTTTTTCGGTAATTTCGACATAAAATGAGGAAAAAAAACGAGTAAATAGAGTAAAAAATAGAAATTTCGCTAAAATTATCCGTTATCGTCCCTTTTTTCGGTAATTTCGTGATAAAATGATGAAGAATAACGAGTAAATTGAGGAAAAAAATTAAAATTTCGCTAAAATTATCTGCTTTCGTCCCTTTTTTGGTAATTTCGTCATAAAATGAGGAAAAAAACGAGTAAATTCAGGAAAAAAATAGTAATTTCGCTAAAATTATCCGTTTTCGTCCCTTTTTTCGGTAATTTTGTTATAAAATGAGGAAAAAAAACGAGTAACTAGAGGAAAAAAATAGAAATTTCGCTAAAATTATCCCTTTTCGTCCCTTTTTTCGGTAATTTCGTCATAAAATGAGGAAAAAGAAGAGTAAATTGAAGAAAAAAATAGAAACTTCGCTAAAATTATCCGTTTTCGTCCATTTTTTTGGTAACTTCGTGATAAAATGCGGAAAAAAAACGAGTAAATTGGGGAAGAAATAGAAATTTCGCTAAAATTATCCGTTTTGTCCCTTTTTTCGGTAATTTTGTTATAAAATGAGGAAAATAAACGAGTAAATAGAGGAATAAATAAATATTTCGCTAAAATTATCCGTTTTCATCCCTTTTTTCGGTAATTACTTCATAAAATGAGGAAAATAATCGAGTAAATAGAGGAAAAAATTAAAAATTACGGTGAAATTATCCGTTTTCGTCCACTTTTTCGGTAATTTCATGATATAATGTTGAAGAAAAAATAGTAAAAATAGGAAAAAATAAAAATTTCGCTAAAATTATCCGTTTTCGTCCCTTTTTTGGTAATTTCGACACAAAATGAGGAAAAAAACGAGTAAATTGAGGAAAAAAATAGTAATTTCGCTAAAATTATACGTTTTCGTCCCTTTTTTTCGGTAATTTCGTCATAATATGAAAAAAAACGAGTAAATAGAGGATAAAAATAGAAATTTCGCTAAAATTATACGTTTTCGTCCCTTTTCTCGGTAATTTCGTCATAAATTGAGGAAAAAAAACGAGTAAATTGAAGAAAAAAATAGAAACTTCGCTAAAATTATCCGTTTTCGTCCCTTTTTTCGGTAACTTCTTTATAAAATGCGGAAAAAAAACGATTAAATTGGGGAAAAAATAGAAATTTCGCTAAAATTATCCGTTTTCGTCCCTTTTTTCGCTAATTTCCCCATAAAATGAGGAAAAAAACGGGTAAATAGAGGAAAATCTAATAAATAGAGAAAAATAGAAATTTCGCTAAAATTATCCGTTTTTGTCCCTTTTTTCGGTAATTTCGTCATAAAATGAGGAAAAAAAACGAGTAAATTGAGGAAAAAAATAAAAATTTCGCTAAAATTATCCGTTTTCGTCCCTTTTTTCGCTAATTTCCCCATAAAATGAGGAAAAAAACGGGTAAATAGAGGAAAAAATAAAAATTTCGCAATAATTATCCGTTTTCATCCCTTTTTTCGGTAATTACGTCATAAAATGAGGAAAAAAATCAAGATAATAGAGGAAAAAAATAAATTTTCTCTAAAATTATCCGTTATCATCCCTTTTTTCGGTAATTTCGTGATAAAATGATGAAATAAAACGAGTAAATTGAGGAAAAAAATAGAAATTTCGCTAAAATTATCCGTTTTCGTCCCTTTTTTCGGTAATTTCGTCATAAAATGAGGAAAAAAATGAGTAAATTGAGGAAAAAAATAAAAATTTCGCTAAAATTATCCGTTTTCGTCCCTTTTTTCGGTAACTTCCTGATAAAATACGGAAAAAAACGAATAAATTGAGGAAAAAAATAAAAATTTCGATAAAATTATCCGTTGTCGTCCCTTTTTTCGGTAATTTCGTCATAAAATGAGGAAAAAAAACGAGTAAATTAAGGAAAAAAAAAAACTTCGCTAAAATTATCCGTTTTCGTCCCTTTTTTTGGATTTTCGTCACAAAATGAGGAAAAAAACGAGTAAATTGAGGAAAAAAATAGTAATTTCGCTAAAATTATACGTTTTCGTCCCTTTTTTCGGTAATTTCGTCATAATATGAGGAAAAAAAAGGAGTAAAAAGAGGAAAAATATAGAAATTTCGCTAAAATTATCCCTTTTCGTCCCTTTTTTCGGTAATTTTGTTATAAAATGAGGAAAATAAACGAGTAAATAGAGGAATAAATAAATATTTCGCTAAAATTATCCGTTTTCATCCCTTTTTTCGGTAATTACTTCATAAAATGAGGAAAATAATCGATTAAATAGAGGAAAAAATTAAAAATTACGCTGAAATTATCCGTTTTCGTCCATTTTTTCGGTAATTTCATGATATAATGTTGAAGAAAAAATAGTAAAAATAGGAAAAAATAAAAATTTCGCTAAAATTATCCGTTTTCGTCCCTTTTTTGGTAATTTCGACACAAAATGAGGAAAAAAACGAGTAAATTGAGGAAAAAAATAGTAATTTCGCTAAAATTATACGTTTTCGTCCCTTTTTTTCGGTAATTTCGTCATAATATGAAAAAAAAACGAGTAAATAGAGGATAAAAATAGAAATTTCGCTAAAATTATCCCTTTTCGTCCCTTTTCTCGGTAATTTCGTCATAAATTGAGGAAAAAAAACGAGTAAATTGAAGAAAAAAATAGAAACTTCGCTAAAATTATCCGTTTTCGTCCATTTTTTTGGTAACTTCGTGATAAAATGCGGAAAAAAAACGAGTAAATTGGGGAAAAAATAGAAATTTCGCTAGAATTATCCGTTTTGTCCCTTTTTTCGGTAATTTTGTTATAAAATGAGGAAAATAAACGAGTAAATAGAGGAATAAATAAATATTTCGCTAAAATTATCCGTTTTCATCCCTTTTTTCGGTAATTACTTCATAAAATGAGGAAAATAATCGAGTAAATAGAGGAAAAAATTAAAAATTACGCTGAAATTATCCGTTTTCGTCCATTTTTTCGGTAATTTCATGATATAATGTTGAAGAAAAAATAGTAAAAATAGGAAAAAATAAAAATTTCGCTAAAATTATCCGTTTTCGTCCCTTTTTTGGTAATTTCGACACAAAATGAGGAAAAAAACGAGTAAATTGAGGAAAAAAATAGTAATTTTGCTAAAATTATACGTTTTCGTCCCTTTTTTTCGGTAATTTCGTCATAATATGAAAAAAAAACGAGTAAATAGAGGATAAAAATAGAAATTTCGCTAAAATTATCCCTTTTCGTCCCTTTTCTCGGTAATTTCGTCATAAATTGAGGAAAAAAAACGAGTAAATTGAAGAACAAAATAGAAACTTCGCTAAAATTATCCGTTTTCGTCCCTTTTTTCGGTAACTTCGTTATAAAATGCGGAAAAAAAACGATTAAATTGGGGAAAAAATAGAAATTTCGCTAAAATTATCCGTTTTCGTCCCTTTTTTCGCTAATTTCCCCATAAAATGAGGAAAAAAACGGGTAAATAGAGGAAAATCTAATAAATAGAGAAAAATAGAAATTTCGCTAAAATTATCCGTTTTCGTCCCTTTTTTCGGTAATTTCGTCATAAAATGAGGAAAAAAAACGAGTAAATTGAGGAAAAAAATAAAAATTTCGCTAAAATTATCCGTTTTCGTCCCTTTTTTCGCTAATTTCCCCATAAAATGAGGAAAAAAACGGGTAAATAGAGGAAAAAATAAAAATTTCGCAATAATTATCCGTTTTCATCCCTTTTTTCGGTAATTACGTCATAAAATGAGGAAAAAAATCAAGATAATAGAGGAAAAAAATAAATTTTCTCTAAAATTATCCGTTTTCATCCCTTTTTTCGGTAATTTCGTGATAAAATGATGAAATAAAACGAGTAAATTGAGGAAAAAAATAGAAATTTCGCTAAAATTATCCGTTTTCGTCCCTTTTTTCGGTAATTTCGTCATAAAATGAGGAAAAAAATGAGTAAATTGAGGAAAAAAATAAAAATTTCGCTAAAATTATCCGTTTTCGTCCCTTTTTTCGGTAACTTCCTGATAAAATACGGAAAAAAACGAATAAATTGAGGAAAAAAATAAAAATTTCGATAAAATTATCCGTTGTCGTCCCTTTTTTCGGTAATTTCGTCATAAAATGAGGAAAAAAAACGAGTAAATTAACCGTCCGGTCAGTAACCGGGTACCCGGGTATCCATTTCAGTTTCAAGGGTAGAATTTATTAACTTCCTCATGAAAAAAATTTATGGCCGCCCGGTTCCCCATGATTTAAGTAGTTTGACACCAATTTTTCGTCATAAGTTTTTGTAATCATTCATTCATTAACAGTTATTAACTATCAAACTCGATACCTCCTCCGTTCAATGACCGGGTACCCGGGTACTCACTAAGCTAATTATGTATGAAAGCCGGGTTTATACACACTAAAGAGACCGTTTATCAAAGTATTTATGTAACTTGAATTTTGAATAAATAAGTAACAATTTCGTTTGTAATTTCCTTTATTTAAACAATTTTAATATAAACAATAATAAAGATAGAAGGTAAAAAATACATTCCATTTTTTTCAGTTTCATTATATTTTCTTTTATTTATAGTAACACAGTGCCATACAAAAAACAAGTAAACTTAATTATTTCGCACACTCCTTACATGTCGTGACTGAAATACAATGTTCATCACAAATAGGGAACTCACATACCGAACATGATTTTCGAGTTTTGCGACGTTTTTTAAATTCGCTTTGGAGACAAACATGGCATACACCAGTAATCTTTTTCCTTCCGGTTGAATCGAGCTGTGCCTGCGGTTTAGAAGATTCAGATGCTGTTGGCTGTGCATATGCATTTATAGCTCGACCAAAAAAACTTTCAATCGCCACTTTCGTTGTGAAATGCCTCATTATTTGTGCATTGTGCATTCGATTTTGGACGAATGGAGTACACAGCTCTCTGCCCAGTTGCCGATAAAATAATCGTCGTTCATACGATTTTTTCGAAAGAACTTTATTATTCTCATAATAAAGAATATATGCTGCCAGGCAGGCGACGTCGAGAATGTTGTAGAAAAATGCTAGAGGCCACCTTCGAGTTGATCTTTTTGTGGTATATCTACCAAGCATTTTATCCATAGTGTCCACTCCAGCTTTTGACCAGTTATAAAATTCTATAATTTCCGGTTTTTTCTTTGCACCATCACCAATCTTTGCTTCATGATGCATTGATGATAGCATAATCACTGCCTTTTTTCTTTTTGGCACATAACTGCACATGGTTACTCTTTCATGAAAGCCAAACACAGTGGATAATTCTTCTCGTGTGTTCAATGCAGCCTTTGCTGGTGGAATGTACGTCTTATTTTTTTTCAAAGTCCCAACAATTGTTAAGTCCCAGGTTAGTAAAAAATTTGCCAATGGCAGAGTGGTGAAGTAGTTATCCATTGTAATGTTTCTACCAGATCCTTTGTACGGTGCCGCCAAGTCTTTGACAACTCTCTCACCAACATTTTTCTCACGACCGGCACTCGATTTTCCAGTGTAAAGCTGTCCAGTGAGTGGATACGAATTTTCAGCATCACATATCCACCATACTTTGATTCCATACTTGCCGGGCTTTGATGGAATATACTGAGTGAATTTAGTTCGACCTCTGTATGGTAAAGTTGCTCATCGATTGTCAGGTGCTCTGTTGGCTTATAATGTTTTGCTAAATTACTATTGAGCATTGTCCAAATGTCTCGTATTGGAGCAGCTTTATCACTCTCCATGCGCTGAGCACGAGTATTGGCATCATCAAATCTAATAAAACGAATGATGTTCCAGAAGCGAGTGATGCCCATTGCTGCACGATACAATGGATATGAGTACGACTGCCACATATCCTTTGTATTATCAGCATTAGAGTTGTTGGCGCCAGTGGTTATTAAAATAGCCAGGAATGCATAAAATTCCTGAAGCTCAAGATTTTTCCACACTAGTTGTTTTTTTCCTGGATTTTTTTCATTATACGCTGCGTATGTTGAGCTTGCTTTTTTATTGGTATGACGTATAATGATATCAGCCATTTCTGGAGTGAAAAACAATTTCAATGTGTCGAGATTTGACAGCATGTTGGTGTTCCTACTAGGTCCACTTCTCTGTCGCACAATATTACACCTTGCAACTTGGTGTTCATTTGTAGGTGTCTCAGCCCACTGAGTACCATCTTTTGCTGTCATTCCTGGTCCACTAACAGTCACTTCTATTTCACTTTCTTCATCTTCGTCATCTTTGTCGAGTGAATTCTCATCAACTTCTCCTAAAAATATACACAAAATATAAAACATAACACATAATATATCAAAAATATTGTTGTACACAATAAAAAATAGAAATGTAAATTACCAGCATCTTCACAATCCGAAGCTGCCATCTCACTCTCTGGAAAGTATTCATCATCGTCACTATCCGACACATGGCCATTATCAGATTCTTCTGCTTCGAATATTTCATCTAAATGTTCTCTTCTCTGAGAACGGGTGATTCTATTGCAAAAAGTTTTCAGTTTATTATTTACTATTTTTAAATAATGACAATATAAAATAATTTACTATAAAATAAAACAAGGAAATCACGCCTTACCGTCGAAAACTTGATGGATCATCCATCGTATTTACATTCAATACAATTATTTATTTACAATATTAATACAAACAACAAAGTGTTCTTTTCCTTACTAACAATATTAATAATTTTTCACTACGCTTAGAAACTTGCTTTAGCATCCGCTCTGCTCAAACACGGCCTTGCGACTGAAGATCGTTCTTCTTTTTCTGCTCCACCACCTTATGACTGACGATCGCTCTTCTTCTTCTTCTCAACCACTCACGTGACTGTTCATTAGGCACGTAGGCACCTTATCTTATCACCCGATGACCATTGGGGTTCGCAAATACTGATACTTCACATCCCACGAAGCCGGCTGACTAAGCGCTAAGCCATGTAGCGCGCGTGGTGGGTACCCGGGTACCCGGTTATTGAACGAATGGTAAAAGTTTGGTTACTGACCGGACGGTTAAGGAAAAAAAACTTCGCTAAAATTATCCGTTTTCGTCCCTTTTTTTGGATTTTCGTCACAAAATGAGGAAAAAAACGAGTAAATTGAGGAAAAAAATAGTAATTTCGCTAAAATTATACGTTTTCGTCCCTTTTTTCGGTAATTTCGTCATAATATGAGGAAAAAAAACGAGTAAATTGAAGAAAAAAATAGAAACTTTGCTAAATTTATACGTTTTCGTCCCTTTTTTCGGTAACTTCGTGATAAAATGAGGAAAAGAAAACGATTAAATTGGGGATAAAATAGAAATTTCGCTAAAATTATCCATTTTCGTCCCTTTTTTCAGTAATTTAGTCATAAAATGAGGGAAAAAAACGAGTAAATTGAGGAAAAAATAGAAATTTCGGTAAAATTATCCGTTTTCGTCCCTTTTTTCGGTACTTTCGTCATGAAATTAGGAAAAAAACGAGTAAATAGAGGAAAAATATAAAAATTTCGATATAATTATCCGTTTTCGTGCCTTTTTTGGTAATTTCGTCATTAAATGAGGTAAACAACGAGTAAATTGAGGAAAAAAATAGTAATTTCGCTAAAATTATCCGTTTTCGTCCCTTTTTTCGGTAATTTCGTCGTAAAATGAGGAAAAAAAACGAGTAACTAGAGGAAAAAATAGAAATTTCGCTAAAATTATCCCTTTTCGTCCCTTTTTTCGGTAATTTCGTCATAAAATGAGAAAAAAAAAGAGTAAATTGAAGAAATAAATAGAAACTTCGCTAAAATTATCCGTTTTCGTCCCTTTTTTCGGTAACTTCGTGAAAAAATGCGGAAAAAAAACGAGTAAACTGAGGAAAAAAATAAAAATTTCGCTAAAATTATCCGTTTTCGTCCCTTTATTCGGTAATTTCGTCATAAAATGTGGAAAAAAATCGAGTAAATAGAGGAAAAAAATAGAAATTTCGCTAAAATTATCCGTTTTCGTCCCTTTTTTCGGTACTTTCGTCATGAAATTAGGAAAAAAACGAGTAAATAGAGGAAAAATATAAAAATTTCGATAAAATTATCCGTTTTCGTGCCTTTTTTGGTAATTTCGTCATAAAATGAGGTAAACAACGAGTAAATTGAGGAAAAAAATAGTAATTTCGCTAAAATTATCCGTTTTCGTCTCTTTTTTCGGTAATTTCGTCATAAAATGAGGAAAAAAAACGAGTAACTAGAGGAAAAAATAGAAATTTCGCTAAAATGATCCCTTTTCGTCCCTTTTTTCGGTAATTTCGTCATAAAATGAGGAAAAAAAGAGTAAATTGAAGAAAAAAATAGAAACTTCGCTAAAATTATCCGTTTTCGTCCCTTTTTTCGGTTACTTCGTGAAAAAATACGGAAAAAAAACGAGTTAATTGAGGAAAAAAATAAAAATTTCGCTAAAATTATCCGTTTTCGTCCCTTTATTCGGTAATTTCGTCATAAAATGTGGAAAAAAATCGAGTAAATAGAGGAAACAAATAGAAATTTCGTTAAAATTATCCGTTTTCGTCCCTTTTTTCGGTAATTTCGCCATAAAATGAAGAAAAAAAACGAGCAAATAGAGGAAAAAAATAGAAATTTCGCAAAAATTATCCGTTTTTGTCCCTTTTTTCGGTACTTTCGTCATGATATTAGGAAAAAAACGAGTAAATAGAGGAAAAATATAAAAATTTCGATAAAATTATCCGTTTTCGTGCCTTTTTTGGTAATTTCGTCATAAAATGAGGTAAACAACGAGTAAATTGAGGAAAAAAATAGTAATTTCGCTAAAATTATCCGTTTTCGTCCCTTTTTTCGGTAATTTCGTCATAAAATGAGGAAAAAAACGAGTAACTAGAGGAAAAAATAGAAATTTCGCTAAAATTATCCCTTTTCGTCCCTTTTTTCGATAATTTCGTCATAAAATGAGGAAAAAAAAGAGTAAATTGAAGAAAAAAATAGAAACTTCGCTAAAATTATCCGTTTTCGTCCCTTTTTTCGGTAACTTCGTGAAAAAATGCGGAAAAAAAAAACGAGTAAATTGTGGTAAAAATAGAAATTTCGCTAAAATTATCCGTTTTCGTCCCTTTTTTCGGTAATTTTGTTATAAAATGAGGAAAATAAACGAGTAAAAATGGAATAAATAAATATTTCGCTAAAATTATCCGTTTTCATCCCTTTTTTCGGTAATTACGTCATTAAATGAGGAAAATAATCGAGTAAATAGAGGAAAAAATTAAAAATTTCGCTAAAATTATCCGTTTTCGTCCCTTCTTTCGGTAATTTCGTCATAAAATGAGGAAAAAAAACGAGTTACTAGAGGAAAAAATAGAAATGTCGCTAAAATTATCCCTTTTCGTCCCTTTTTTCGGTAATTTCGTCATAAAATGAGGAAAAAAAAGAGTAAATTGAAGAAAAAAATAGAAACTTCTCTAAAATTATCCGTTTTCGTCCCTTTTTTCGGTAACTTCGTGAAAAAATGCGGAAAAAAAACGAGTAAATTGGGGAAAAAATAGAAATTTCGCTAAAATTATCCGTTTTCGTCCCTTTTTTCGGTAATTTTGTTATAAAATGAGGAAAATAAACGAGTAAAAATGGAATAAATAAATATTTCGCTAAAATTATCCGTTTTCATCACTTTTTTCGGTAATTACGTCATTAAATGAGGAAAATAATCGAGTAAATTGGGGAAAAAATAGAAATTTCGCTAGAATTATCCGTTTTGTCCCTTTTTTCGGTAATTTTGTTATAAAATGAGGAAAATAAACGAGTAAATAGAGGAATAAATAAATATTTCGCTAAAATTATCCGTTTTCATCCCTTTTTTCGGTAATTACTTCATAAAATGAGGAAAATAATCGAGTAAATAGAGGAAAAAATTAAAAATTACGCTGAAATTATCCGTTTTCGTCCATTTTTTCGGTAATTTCATGATATAATGTTGAAGAAAAAATAGTAAAAATAGGAAAAAATAAAAATTTCGCTAAAATTATCCGTTTTCGTCCCTTTTTTGGTAATTTCGACACAAAATGAGGAAAAATACGAGTAAATTGAGGAAAAAAATAGTAATTTCGCTAAAATTATACGTTTTCGTCCCTTTTTTTCGGTAATTTCGTCATAATATGAAAAAAAAACGAGTATATAGAGGATAAAAATAGAAATTTCGCTAAAATTATCCCTTTTCGTCCCTTTTCTCGGTAATTTCGTCATAAATTGAGGAAAAAAAACGAGTAAATTGAAGAAAAAAATAGAAACTTCGCTAAAATTATCCGTTTTCGTCCCTTTTTTCGGTAACTTCCTTATAAAATGCGGAAAAAAACGATTAAATTGGGGAAAAAATAGAAATTTCGCTAAAATTATCCGTTTTCGTCCCTTTTTTCGCTAATTTCCCCATAAAATGAGGAAAAAAACGGGTAAATAGAGGAAAATCTAATAAATAGAGAAAAATAGAAATTTCGCTAAAATTATCCGTTTTCGTCCCTTTTTTCGGTAATTTCGTCATAAAATGAGGAAAAAAAACGAGTAAATTGAGGAAAAAAATAAAAATTTCGCTAAAATTATCCGTTTTCGTCCCTTTTTTCGCTAATTTCCCCATAAAATGAGGAAAAAAACGGGTAAATAGAGGAAAAAATAAAAATTTCGCAATAATTATCCGTTTTCATCCCTTTTTTCGGTAATTACGTCATAAAATGAGGAAAAAAATCAAGATAATAGAGGAAAAAAATAAATTTTCTCTAAAATTATCCGTTTTCATCCCTTTTTTCGGTAATTTCGTGATAAAATGATGAAATAAAACGAGTAAATTGAGGAAAAAAATAGAAATTTCGCTAAAATTATCCGTTTTCGTCCCTTTTTTCGGTAATTTCGTCATAAAATGAGGAAAAAAATGAGTAAATTGAGGAAAAAAATAAAAATTTCGCTAAAATTATCCGTTTTCGTCCCTTTTTTCGGTAACTTCCTGATAAAATACGGAAAAAAACGAATAAATTGAGGAAAAAAATAAAAATTTCGATAAAATTATCCGTTGTCGTCCCTTTTTTCGGTAATTTCGTCATAAAATGAGGAAAAAAAACGAGTAAATTAAGGAAAAAAAAACTTCGCTAAAATTATCCGTTTTCGTCCCTTTTTTTGGATTTTCGTCACAAAATGAGGAAAAAAACGAGTAAATTGAGGAAAAAAATAGTAATTTCGCTAAAATTATACGTTTTCGTCCCTTTTTTCGGTAATTTCGTCATAATATGAGGAAAAAAAAGGAGTAAAAAGAGGAAAAATATAGAAATTTTGCTAAAATTATCCCTTTTCGTCCCTTTTCTCGGTAATTTTGTCATAAAATGAGGAAAAAAAACGAGTAAATTGAAGAAAAAAATAGAAACTTTGCTAAATTTATACGTTTTCGTCCCTTTTTTCGGTAACTTCGTGATAAAATGAGGAAAAGAAAACGATTAAATTGGGGATAAAATAGAAATTTCGCTAAAATTATCCGTTTTCGTCCCTTTATTCGGTAATTTCGTCATAAAATGTGGAAAAAAATCGAGTAAATAGAGGAAAAAAATAGAAATTTCGCTAAAATTATCCGTTTTCGTCCCTTTTTTCGGTACTTTCGTCATGAAATTAGAAAAAAAACGAGTAAATAGAGGAAAAATATAAAAATTTCGATAAAATTATCCGTTTTCGTGCCTTTTTTGGTAATTTCGTCATAAAATGAGGTAAACAACGAGTAAATTGAGGAAAAAAATAGTAATTTCGCTAAAATTATCCGTTTTCGTCTCTTTTTTCGGTAATTTCGTCATAAAATGAGGAAAAAAAACGAGTAACTAGAGGAAAAAATAGAAATTTCGCTAAAATGATCCCTTTTCGTCCTTTTTTTCGGTAATTTCGTCATAAAATGAGGAAAAAAAGAGTAAATTGAAGAAAAAAATAGAAACTTCGCTAAAATTATCCGTTTTCGTCCCTTTTTTCGGTAACTTCGTGAAAAAATGCGGAAAAAAAACGAGTTAATTGAGGAAAAAAATAAAAATTTCGCCTAAATTATCCGTTTTCGTCCCTTTATTCGGTAATTTCGTCATAAAATGTGGAAAAAAATCGAGTAAATAGAGGAAACAAATAGAAATTTCGTTAAAATTATCCGTTTTCGTCCCTTTTTTCGGTAATTTCGTCATAAAATGTGGAAAAAAATCGAGTAAATAGAGGAAAAAAATAGAAATTTCGTAAAAATTATCCGTTTTCGTCCCTTTTTTCGGTAATTTCGTGATAAAATGATGAAGTAAAACGAGTAAATTGAGGAAAAAAATAAAAATTTCGCTAAAATTATCCGTTTTCGTCCCATTATTCGGTAATTTCGCCATAAAATGAAGAAAAAAAACGAGCAAATAGAGGAAAAAAATAGAAATTTCGCTAAAATTATCCGTTTTCGTCCCTTTTTTCGGTACTTTCGTCATGAAATTAGGAAAAAAACGAGTAAATAGAGGAAAAATATAAAAATTTCGATATAATTATCCGTTTTCGTGCCTTTTTTGGTAATTTCGTCATTAAATGAGGTAAACAACGAGTAAATTGAGGAAAAAATAGTAATTTCGCTAAAATTATCCGTTTTCGTCCCTTTTTACGGTAATTTCGTCGTAAAATGAGGAAAAAAAACGAGTAACTAGAGGAAAAAATAGAAATTTCGCTAAAATTATCCCTTTTCGTCCCTTTTTTCGGTAATTTCGTCATAAAATGAGAAAAAAAAAGAGTAAATTGAAGAAATAAATAGAAACTTCGCTAAAATTATCCGTTTTCGTCCCTTTTTTCGGTAACTTCGTGAAAAAATGCGGAAAAAAAACGAGTAAATTGAGGAAAAAAATAAAAATTTCGCTAAAATTATCCGTTTTCGTCCCTTTATTCGGTAATTTCGTCATAAAATGTGGAAAAAAATCGAGTAAATAGAGGAAAAAAATAGAAATTTCGCTAAAATTATCCGTTTTCGTCCCTTTTTTCGGTACTTTCGTCATGAAATTAGGAAAAAAACGAGTAAATAGAGGAAAAATATAAAAATTTCGATAAAATTATCCGTTTTCGTGCCTTTTTTGGTAATTTCGTCATAAAATGAGGTAAACAACGAGTAAATTGAGGAAAAAAATAGTAATTTCGCTGAAATTATCCGTTTTCGTCTCTTTTTTCGGTAATTTCGTCATAAAATGAGGAAAAAAAACGAGTAACTAGAGGAAAAAATAGAAATTTCGCTAAAATGATCCCTTTTCGTCCTTTTTTTCGGTAATTTCGTCATAAAATGAGGAAAAAAAGAGTAAATTGAAGAAAAAAATAGAAACTTCGCTAAAATTATCCGTTTTCGTCCCTTTTTTCGGTAACTTCGTGAAAAAATGCGGAAAAAAAACGAGTTAATTGAGGAAAAAAATAAAAATTTCGCTTAAATTATCCGTTTTCGTCCCTTTATTCGGTAATTTCGTCATAAAATGTGGAAAAAAATCGAGTAAATAGAGGAAACAAATAGAAATTTCGTTAAAATTATCCGTTTTCGTCCCTTTTTTCGGTAATTTCGCCATAAAATGAAGAAAAAAAACGAGCAAATAGAGGAAAAAAATAGAAATTTCGCAAAAATTATCCGTTTTTGTCCCTTTTTTCGGTACTTTCGTCATGATATTAGGAAAAAAACGAGTAAATAGAGGAAAAATATAAAAATTTCGATAAAATTATCCGTTTTCGTGCCTTTTTTGGTAATTTCGTCATAAAATGAGGTAAACAACGAGTAAATTGAGGAAAAAAATAGTAATTTCGCTAAAATTATCCGTTTTCGTCCCTTTTTTCGGTAATTTCGTCATAAAATGAGGAAAAAAACGAGTAACTAGAGGAAAAAATAGAAATTTCGCTAAAATTATCCCTTTTCGTCCCTTTTTTCGATAATTTCGTCATAAAATGAGGAAAAAAAAGAGTAAATTGAAGAAAAAAATAGAAACTTCGCTAAAATTATCCGTTTTCGTCCCTTTTTTCGGTAACTTCGTGAAAAAATGCGGAAAAAAAAAACGAGTAAATTGTGGTAAAAATAGAAATTTCGCTAAAATTATCCGTTTTCGTCCCTTTTTTCGGTAATTTTGTTATAAAATGAGGAAAATAAACGAGTAAAAATGGAATAAATAAATATTTCGCTAAAATTATCCGTTTTCATCCCTTTTTTCGGTAATTACGTCATTAAATGAGGAAAATAATCGAGTAAATAGAGGAAAAAATTAAAAATTTCGCTAAAATTATCCGTTTTCGTCCCTTCTTTCGGTAATTTCGTCATAAAATGAGGAAAAAAAACGAGTTACTAGAGGAAAAAATAGAAATGTCGCTAAAATTATCCCTTTTCGTCCCTTTTTTCGGTAATTTCGTCATAAAATGAGGAAAAAAAAGAGTAAATTGAAGAAAAAAATAGAAACTTCTCTAAAATTATCCGTTTTCGTCCCTTTTTTCGGTAACTTCGTGAAAAAATGCGGAAAAAAAACGAGTAAATTGGGGAAAAAATAGAAATTTCGCTAAAATTATCCGTTTTCGTCCCTTTTTTCGGTAATTTTGTTATAAAATGAGGAAAATAAACGAGTAAAAATGGAATAAATAAATATTTCGCTAAAATTATCCGTTTTCATCACTTTTTTCGGTAATTACGTCATTAAATGAGGAAAATAATCGAGTAAATTGGGGAAAAAATAGAAATTTCGCTAGAATTATCCGTTTTGTCCCTTTTTTCGGTAATTTTGTTATAAAATGAGGAAAATAAACGAGTAAATAGAGGAATAAATAAATATTTCGCTAAAATTATCCGTTTTCATCCCTTTTTTCGGTAATTACTTCATAAAATGAGGAAAATAATCGAGTAAATAGAGGAAAAAATTAAAAATTACGCTGAAATTATCCGTTTTCGTCCATTTTTTCGGTAATTTCATGATATAATGTTGAAGAAAAAATAGTAAAAATAGGAAAAAATAAAAATTTCGCTAAAATTATCCGTTTTCGTCCCTTTTTTGGTAATTTCGACACAAAATGAGGAAAAAAACGAGTAAATTGAGGAAAAAAATAGTAATTTCGCTAAAATTATACGTTTTCGTCCCTTTTTTTCGGTAATTTCGTCATAATATGAAAAAAAAACGAGTATATAGAGGATAAAAATAGAAATTTCGCTAAAATTATCCCTTTTCGTCCCTTTTCTCGGTAATTTCGTCATAAATTGAGGAAAAAAAACGAGTAAATTGAAGAAAAAAATAGAAACTTCGCTAAAATTATCCGTTTTCGTCCCTTTTTTCGGTAACTTCGTTATAAAATGCGGAAAAAAACGATTAAATTGGGGAAAAAATAGAAATTTCGCTAAAATTATCCGTTTTCGTCCCTTTTTTCGCTAATTTCCCCATAAAATGAGGAAAAAAACGGGTAAATAGAGGAAAATCTAATAAATAGAGAAAAATAGAAATTTCGCTAAAATTATCCGTTTTCGTCCCTTTTTTCGGTAATTTCGTCATAAAATGAGGAAAAAAAACGAGTAAATTGAGGAAAAAAATAAAAATTTCGCTAAAATTATCCGTTTTCGTCCCTTTTTTCGCTAATTTCCCCATAAAATGAGGAAAAAAACGGGTAAATAGAGGAAAAAATAAAAATTTCGCAATAATTATCCGTTTTCATCCCTTTTTTCGGTAATTACGTCATAAAATGAGGAAAAAAATCAAGATAATAGAGGAAAAAAATAAATTTTCTCTAAAATTATCCGTTTTCATCCCTTTTTTCGGTAATTTCGTGATAAAATGATGAAATAAAACGAGTAAATTGAGGAAAAAAATAGAAATTTCGCTAAAATTATCCGTTTTCGTCCCTTTTTTCGGTAATTTCGTCATAAAATGAGGAAAAAAATGAGTAAATTGAGGAAAAAAATAAAAATTTCGCTAAAATTATCCGTTTTCGTCCCTTTTTTCGGTAACTTCCTGATAAAATACGGAAAAAAACGAATAAATTGAGGAAAAAAATAAAAATTTCGATAAAATTATCCGTTGTCGTCCCTTTTTTCGGTAATTTCGTCATAAAATGAGGAAAAAAAACGAGTAAATTAAGGAAAAAAAAACTTCGCTAAAATTATCCGTTTTCGTCCCTTTTTTTGGATTTTCGTCACAAAATGAGGAAAAAAACGAGTAAATTGAGGAAAAAAATAGTAATTTCGCTAAAATTATACGTTTTCGTCCCTTTTTTCGGTAATTTCGTCATAATATGAGGAAAAAAAAGGAGTAAAAAGAGGAAAAATATAGAAATTTTGCTAAAATTATCCCTTTTCGTCCCTTTTCTCGGTAATTTTGTCATAAAATGAGGAAAAAAAACGAGTAAATTGAAGAAAAAAATAGAAACTTTGCTAAATTTATACGTTTTCGTCCCTTTTTTCGGTAACTTCGTGATAAAATGAGGAAAAGAAAACGATTAAATTGGGGATAAAATAGAAATTTCGCTAAAATTATCCGTTTTCGTCCCTTTATTCGGTAATTTCGTCATAAAATGTGGAAAAAAATCGAGTAAATAGAGGAAAAAAATAGAAATTTCGCTAAAATTATCCGTTTTCGTCCCTTTTTTCGGTACTTTCGTCATGAAATTAGAAAAAAAACGAGTAAATAGAGGAAAAATATAAAAATTTCGATAAAATTATCCGTTTTCGTGCCTTTTTTGGTAATTTCGTCATAAAATGAGGTAATCAACGAGTAAATTGAGGAAAAAAATAGTAATTTCGCTAAAATTATCCGTTTTCGTCTCTTTTTTCGGTAATTTCGTCATAAAATGAGGAAAAAAAACGAGTAACTAGAGGAAAAAATAGAAATTTCGCTAAAATGATCCCTTTTCGTCCTTTTTTTCGGTAATTTCGTCATAAAATGAGGAAAAAAAGAGTAAATTGAAGAAAAAAATAGAAACTTCGCTAAAATTATCCGTTTTCGTCCCTTTTTTCGGTAACTTCGTGAAAAAATGCGGAAAAAAAACGAGTTAATTGAGGAAAAAAATAAAAATTTCGCCTAAATTATCCGTTTTCGTCCCTTTATTCGGTAATTTCGTCATAAAATGTGGAAAAAAATCGAGTAAATAGAGGAAACAAATAGAAATTTCGTTAAAATTATCCGTTTTCGTCCCTTTTTTCGGTAATTTCGTCATAAAATGTGGAAAAAAATCGAGTAAATAGAGGAAAAAAATAGAAATTTCGTAAAAATTATCCGTTTTCGTCCCTTTTTTCGGTAATTTCGTGATAAAATGATGAAGTAAAACGAGTAAATTGAGGAAAAAAATAAAAATTTCGCTAAAATTATCCGTTTTCGTCCCATTATTCGGTAATTTCGCCATAAAATGAAGAAAAAAAACGAGCAAATAGAGGAAAAAAATAGAAATTTCGCTAAAATTATCCGTTTTCGTCCCTTTTTTCGGTACTTTCGTCATGAAATTAGGAAAAAAAACGAGTAAATAGAGGAAAAATATAAAAATTTCGATATAATTATCCGTTTTCGTGCCTTTTTTGGTAATTTCGTCATTAAATGAGGTAAACAACGAGTAAATTGAGGAAAAAATAGTAATTTCGCTAAAATTATCCGTTTTCGTCCCTTTTTACGGTAATTTCGTCGTAAAATGAGGAAAAAAAAACGAGTAACTAGAGGAAAAAATAGAAATTTCGCTAAAATTATCCCTTTTCGTCCCTTTTTTCGGTAATTTCGTCATAAAATGAGAAAAAAAAAGAGTAAATTGAAGAAATAAATAGAAACTTCGCTAAAATTATCCGTTTTCGTCCCTTTTTTCGGTAACTTCGTGAAAAAATGCGGAAAAAAAACGAGTAAATTGAGGAAAAAAATAAAAATTTCGCTAAAATTATCCGTTTTCGTCCCTTTATTCGGTAATTTCGTCATAAAATGTGGAAAAAAATCGAGTAAATAGAGGAAAAAAATAGAAATTTCGCTAAAATTATCCGTTTTCGTCCCTTTTTTCGGTACTTTCGTCATGAAATTAGGAAAAAAACGAGTAAATAGAGGAAAAATATAAAAATTTCGATAAAATTATCCGTTTTCGTGCCTTTTTTGGTAATTTCGTCATAAAATGAGGTAAACAACGAGTAAATTGAGGAAAAAAATAGTAATTTCGCTGAAATTATCCGTTTTCGTCTCTTTTTTCGGTAATTTCGTCATAAAATGAGGAAAAAAAACGAGTAACTAGAGGAAAAAATAGAAATTTCGCTAAAATGATCCCTTTTCGTCCTTTTTTTCGGTAATTTCGTCATAAAATGAGGAAAAAAAGAGTAAATTGAAGAAAAAAATAGAAACTTCGCTAAAATTATCCGTTTTCGTCCCTTTTTTCGGTAACTTCGTGAAAAAATGCGGAAAAAAAACGAGTTAATTGAGGAAAAAAATAAAAATTTCGCTTAAATTATCCGTTTTCGTCCCTTTATTCGGTAATTTCGTCATAAAATGTGGAAAAAAATCGAGTAAATAGAGGAAACAAATAGAAATTTCGTTAAAATTATCCGTTTTCGTCCCTTTTTTCGGTAATTTCGTCATAAAATGTGGAAAAAAATCGAGTAAATAGAGGAAAAAAATAGAAATTTCGTAAAAATTATCCGTTTTCGTCCCTTTTTTCGGTAATTTCGTGATAAAATGATGAAGTAAAACGAGTAAATTGAGGAAAAAAATAAAAATTTCGCTAAAATTATCCGTTTTCGTCCCATTATTCGGTAATTTCGCCATAAAATGAAGAAAAAAAACGAGCAAATAGAGGAAAAAAATAGAAATTTCGCTAAAATTATCCGTTTTCGTCCCTTTTTTCGGTACTTTCGTCATGAAATTAGGAAAAAAACGAGTAAATAGAGGAAAAATATAAAAATTTCGATATAATTATCCGTTTTCGTGCCTTTTTTGGTAATTTCGTCATTAAATGAGGTAAACAACGAGTAAATTGAGGAAAAAAATAGTAATTTCGCTAAAATTATCCGTTTTCGTCCCTTTTTACGGTAATTTCGTCGTAAAATGAGGAAAAAAAACGAGTAACTAGAGGAAAAAATAGAAATTTCGCTAAAATTATCCCTTTTCGTCCCTTTTTTCGGTAATTTCGTCATAAAATGAGAAAAAAAAAGAGTAAATTGAAGAAATAAATAGAAACTTCGCTAAAATTATCCGTTTTCGTCCCTTATTTCGGTAACTTCGTGAAAAAATGCGGAAAAAAAACGAGTAAATTGAGGAAAAAAAATAAAAATTTCGCTAAAATTATCCGTTTTCGTCCCTTTATTCGGTAATTTCGTCATAAAATGTGGAAAAAAATCGAGTAAATAGAGGAAAAAAATAGAAATTTCGCTAAAATTATCCGTTTTCGTCCCTTTTTTCGGTACTTTCGTCATGAAATTAGGAAAAAAACGAGTAAATAGAGGAAAAATATAAAAATTTCGATAAAATTATCCGTTTTCGTGCCTTTTTTGGTAATTTCGTCATAAAATGAGGTAAACAACGAGTAAATTGAGGAAAAAAATAGTAATTTCGCTAAAATTATCCGTTTTCGTCTCTTTTTTCGGTAATTTCGTCATAAAATGAGGAAAAAAAACGAGTAACTAGAGGAAAAAATAGAAATTTCGCTAAAATGATCCCTTTTCGTCCTTTTTTTCGGTAATTTCGTCATAAAATGAGGAAAAAAAGAGTAAATTGAAGAAAAAAATAGAAACTTCGCTAAAATTATCCGTTTTCGGTAACTTCGTGAAAAAATGCGGAAAAAAAACGAGTTAATTGAGGAAAAAAATAAAAATTTCGCTTAAATTATCCGTTTTCGTCCCTTTATTCGGTAATTTCGTCATAAAATGTGGAAAAAAATCGAGTAAATAGAGGAAACAAATAGAAATTTCGTTAAAATTATCCGTTTTCGTCCCTTTTTTCGGTAATTTCGCCATAAAATGAAGAAAAAAAACGAGCAAATAGAGGAAAAAAATAGAAATTTCGCAAAAATTATCCGTTTTTGTCCCTTTTTTCGGTACTTTCGTCATGAAATTAGGAAAAAAACGAGTAAATAGAGGAAAAATATAAAAATTTCGATAAAATTATCCGTTTTCGTGCCTTTTTTGGTAATTTCGTCATAAAATGAGGTAAACAACGAGTAAATTGAGGAAAAAAATAGTAATTTCGCTAAAATTATCCGTTTTCGTCCCTTTTTTCGGTAATTTCGTCATAAAATGAGGAAAAAAACGAGTAACTAGAGGAAAAAATAGAAATTTCGCTAAAATTATCCCTTTTCGTCCCTTTTTTCGATAATTTCGTCATAAAATGAGGAAAAAAAAGAGTAAATTGAAGAAAAAAATAGAAACTTCGCTAAAATTATCCGTTTTCGTCCCTTTTTTCGGTAACTTCGTGAAAAAATGCGGAAAAAAAACGAGTAAATTGTGGTAAAAATAGAAATTTCGCTAAAATTATCCGTTTTCGTCCCTTTTTTTCGGTAATTTTGTTATAAAATGAGGAAAATAAACGAGTAAAAATGGAATAAATAAATATTTCGCTAAAATTATCCGTTTTCATCCCTTTTTTCGGTAATTACGTCATTAAATGAGGAAAATAATCGAGTAAATAGAGGAAAAAATTAAAAATTTCGCTAAAATTATCCGTTTTCGTCCCTTCTTTCGGTAATTTCGTCATAAAATGAGGAAAAAAAACGAGTTACTAGAGGAAAAAATAGAAATGTCGCTAAAATTATCCCTTTTCGTCCCTTTTTTCGGTAATTTCGTCATAAAATGAGGAAAAAAAAGAGTAAATTGAAGAAAAAAATAGAAACTTCTCTAAAATTATCCGTTTTCGTCCCTTTTTTCGGTAACTTCGTTAAAAAATGCGGAAAAAAAAACGAGTAAATTGGGGAAAAAATAGAAATTTCGCTAAAATTATCCGTTTTCGTCCCTTTTTTCGGTAATTTTGTTATAAAATGAGGAAAATAAACGAGTAAAAATGGAATAAATAAATATTTCGCTAAAATTATCCGTTTTCATCACTTTTTTCGGTAATTACGTCATTAAATGAGGAAAATAATCGAGTAAATAGAGGAAAAAATTAAAAATTTCGCTGAAATTATCCGTTTTCGTCCATTTTTTCGGTAATTTCGTGATAAAATGATGAAGAAAAACGTGTAAATTGAGGAAAAACATAAAAATTTCGCTAAAATTATCCGTTTTCGTCCCTTTTTTCGGTAATTTCGTCATAAAATGCGGAAAAAAAACGTGTAAATAGAGGAAAAAAATAGAAATTTCGCAAAAATTATCCGTTTTCCTCCCTTTTTTCGGTAATTTAGTCATAAAATGAGGAAAAAAAAACGAGTAAATTGAGGAAAAAATAGAAATTTCGCTAAAATTATCCGTTTTCGTCTCTTTTTTCGGCAATTTCGTCGTAAAATGAGGAAAAAAAACGAGTAACTAGAGGAAAAAATAGAAATTTCGCTAAAATTATCCCTTTTCGTCCCTTTTTTCGGTAATTTCGTCATAAAATGAGAAAAAAAAAAGAGTAAATTGAAGAAATAATAGAAACTTCGCTAAAATTATCCGTTTTCGTCCTTATTTCGGTAACTTCGTGAAAAAATGCGGAAAAAAAACGAGTAAATTGAGGAAAAAAAATAAAAATTTCGCTAAAATTATCCGTTTTCGTCCCTTTATTCGGTAATTTCGTCATAAAATGTGGAAAAAAATCGAGTAAATAGAGGAAAAAAATAGAAATTTCGCTAAAATTATCCGTTTTCGTCCCTTTTTTCGGTACTTTCGTCATGAAATTAGGAAAAAAACGAGTAAATAGAGGAAAAATATAAAAATTTCGATAAAATTATCCGTTTTCGTGCCTTTTTTGGTAATTTCGTCATAAAATGAGGTAAACAACGAGTAAATTGAGGAAAAAAATAGTAATTTCGCTAAAATTATCCGTTTTCGTCTCTTTTTTCGGTAATTTCGTCATAAAATGAGGAAAAAAAACGAGTAACTAGAGGAAAAAATAGAAATTTCGCTAAAATGATCCCTTTTCGTCCTTTTTTTCGGTAATTTCGTCATAAAATGAGGAAAAAAAGAGTAAATTGAAGAAAAAAATAGAAACTTCGCTAAAATTATCCGTTTTCGGTAACTTCGTGAAAAAATGCGGAAAAAAAACGAGTTAATTGAGGAAAAAAATAAAAATTTCGCTTAAATTATCCGTTTTCGTCCCTTTATTCGGTAATTTCGTCATAAAATGTGGAAAAAAATCGAGTAAATAGAGGAAACAAATAGAAATTTCGTTAAAATTATCCGTTTTCGTCCCTTTTTTCGGTAATTTCGCCATAAAATGAAGAAAAAAAACGAGCAAATAGAGGAAAAAAATAGAAATTTCGCAAAAATTATCCGTTTTTGTCCCTTTTTTCGGTACTTTCGTCATGAAATTAGGAAAAAAACGAGTAAATAGAGGAAAAATATAAAAATTTCGATAAAATTATCCGTTTTCGTGCCTTTTTTGGTAATTTCGTCATAAAATGAGGTAAACAACGAGTAAATTGAGGAAAAAAATAGTAATTTCGCTAAAATTATCCGTTTTCGTCCCTTTTTTCGGTAATTTCGTCATAAAATGAGGAAAAAAACGAGTAACTAGAGGAAAAAATAGAAATTTCGCTAAAATTATCCCTTTTCGTCCCTTTTTTCGATAATTTCGTCATAAAATGAGGAAAAAAAAGAGTAAATTGAAGAAAAAAATAGAAACTTCGCTAAAATTATCCGTTTTCGTCCCTTTTTTCGGTAACTTCGTGAAAAAATGCGGAAAAAAAACGAGTAAATTGTGGTAAAAATAGAAATTTCGCTAAAATTATCCGTTTTCGTCCCTTTTTTCGGTAATTTTGTTATAAAATGAGGAAAATAAACGAGTAAAAATGGAATAAATAAATATTTCGCTAAAATTATCCGTTTTCATCCCTTTTTTCGGTAATTACGTCATTAAATGAGGAAAATAATCGAGTAAATAGAGGAAAAAATTAAAAATTTCGCTAAAATTATCCGTTTTCGTCCCTTCTTTCGGTAATTTCGTCATAAAATGAGGAAAAAAAACGAGTTACTAGAGGAAAAAATAGAAATGTCGCTAAAATTATCCCTTTTCGTCCCTTTTTTCGGTAATTTCGTCATAAAATGAGGAAAAAAAAGAGTAAATTGAAGAAAAAAATAGAAACTTCTCTAAAATTATCCGTTTTCGTCCCTTTTTTCGGTAACTTCGTTAAAAAATGCGGAAAAAAAACGAGTAAATTGGGGAAAAAATAGAAATTTCGCTAAAATTATCCGTTTTCGTCCCTTTTTTCGGTAATTTTGTTATAAAATGAGGAAAATAAACGAGTAAAAATGGAATAAATAAATATTTCGCTAAAATTATCCGTTTTCATCACTTTTTTCGGTAATTACGTCATTAAATGAGGAAAATAATCGAGTAAATAGAGGAAAAAATTAAAAATTTCGCTGAAATTATCCGTTTTCGTCCATTTTTTCGGTAATTTCGTGATAAAATGATGAAGAAAAACGTGTAAATTGAGGAAAAACATAAAAATTTCGCTAAAATTATCCGTTTTCGTCCCTTTTTTCGGTAATTTCGTCATAAAATGCGGAAAAAAAACGTGTAAATAGAGGAAAAAAATAGAAATTTCGCAAAAATTATCCGTTTTCCTCCCTTTTTTCGGTAATTTAGTCATAAAATGAGGAAAAAAAAACGAGTAAATTGAGGAAAAAATAGAAATTTCGCTAAAATTATCCCGTTTTCGTCTCTTTTTTCGGCAATTTCGTCATAAAATAAGGAAAAAAAATAGAAATTTCGCTAAAATTATCCGTTTTCGTCCCTTTTTTCGGTAATTTCGTCATAAAATGAGATAAAAACGAGTAAATTGGGGAAAAAATAGAAATTTCGCTAAAATTATCCGTTTTGTCCCTTTTTTCGGTAATTTTGTTATAAAATGAGGAAAATAAACGAGTAAATAGAGGAATAAATAAATATTTCGCTAAAATTATCCGTTTTCATCCCTTTTTTCGGTAATTACTTCATAAAATGAGGAAAATAATCGAGTAAATAGAGGAAAAAATTAAAAATTTCGCTAAAATTATCCGTTTTCGTCCCTTTTTTCGGTAATTTCCCCATAAAATGAGGAAAAAAAACGGGTAAATAGAGGAAAAAATAAAAATTTCGCTAAAATTATCCGTTTTCGTCCCTTTTTTCGGTAATTTCGTCATAAAATGCGGAAAAAAAACGTGTAAATAGAGGAAAAAAATAGAAATTTCGCAAAAATTATCCGTTTTCCTCCCTTTTTTCGGTAATTTAGTCATAAAATGAGGAAAAAAAAACGAGTAAATTGAGGAAAAAATAGAAATTTCGCTAAAATTATCCGTTTTCGTCTCTTTTTTCGGCAATTTCGTCGTAAAATGAGGAAAAAAAACGAGTAACTAGAGGAAAAAATAGAAATTTCGCTAAAATTATCCCCTTTTCGTCCCTTTTTTCGGTAATTTCGTCATAAAATGAGAAAAAAAAAGAGTAAATTGAAGAAATAAATAGAAACTTCGCTAAAATTATCCGTTTTCGTCCCTTATTTCGGTAACTTCGTGAAAAAATGCGGAAAAAAAACGAGTAAATTGAGGAAAAAAATAAAAATTTCGCTAAAATTATCCGTTTTCGTCCCTTTATTCGGTAATTTCGTCATAAAATGTGGAAAAAAATCGAGTAAATAGAGGAAAAAAAATAGAAATTTCGCTAAAATTATCCGTTTTCGTCCCTTTTTTCGGTACTTTCGTCATGAAATTAGGAAAAAAACGAGTAAATAGAGGAAAAATATAAAAATTTCGATAAAATTATCCGTTTTCGTGCCTTTTTTGGTAATTTCGTCATAAAATGAGGTAAACAACGAGGTAAATTGAGGAAAAAAATAGTAATTTCGCTAAAATTATCCGTTTTCGTCTCTTTTTTCGGTAATTTCGTCATAAAATGAGGAAAAAAAACGAGTAACTAGAGGAAAAAATAGAAATTTCGCTAAAATGATCCCTTTTCGTCCTTTTTTTCGGTAATTTCGTCATAAAATGAGGAAAAAAAGAGTAAATTGAAGAAAAAAATAGAAACTTCGCTAAAATTATCCGTTTTCGGTAACTTCGTGAAAAAATGCGGAAAAAAAACGAGTTAATTGAGGAAAAAAATAAAAATTTCGCTTAAATTATCCGTTTTCGTCCCTTTATTCGGTAATTTCGTCATAAAATGTGGAAAAAAATCGAGTAAATAGAGGAAACAAATAGAAATTTCGTTAAAATTATCCGTTTTCGTCCCTTTTTTCGGTAATTTCGCCATAAAATGAAGAAAAAAAACGAGCAAATAGAGGAAAAAAATAGAAATTTCGCAAAAATTATCCGTTTTTGTCCCTTTTTTTCGGTACTTTCGTCATGAAATTAGGAAAAAAACGAGTAAATAGAGGAAAAATATAAAAATTTCGATAAAATTATCCGTTTTCGTGCCTTTTTTGGTAATTTCGTCATAAAATGAGGTAAACAACGAGTAAATTGAGGAAAAAAATAGTAATTTCGCTAAAATTATCCGTTTTCGTCCCTTTTTTCGGTAATTTCGTCATAAAATGAGGAAAAAAACGAGTAACTAGAGGAAAAAATAGAAATTTCGCTAAAATTATCCCTTTTCGTCCCTTTTTTCGATAATTTCGTCATAAAATGAGGAAAAAAAAGAGTAAATTGAAGAAAAAAATAGAAACTTCGCTAAAATTATCCGTTTTCGTCCCTTTTTTCGGTAACTTCGTGAAAAAATGCGGAAAAAAAACGAGTAAATTGTGGTAAAAATAGAAATTTCGCTAAAATTATCCGTTTTCGTCCCTTTTTTCGGTAATTTTGTTATAAAATGAGGAAAATAAACGAGTAAAAATGGAATAAATAAATATTTCGCTAAAATTATCCGTTTTCATCCCTTTTTTCGGTAATTACGTCATTAAATGAGGAAAATAATCGAGTAAATAGAGGAAAAAATTAAAAATTTCGCTAAAATTATCCGTTTTCGTCCCTTCTTTCGGTAATTTCGTCATAAAATGAGGAAAAAAAACGAGTTACTAGAGGAAAAAATAGAAATGTCGCTAAAATTATCCCTTTTCGTCCCTTTTTTCGGTAATTTCGTCATAAAATGAGGAAAAAAAAGAGTAAATTGAAGAAAAAAATAGAAACTTCTCTAAAATTATCCGTTTTCGTCCCTTTTTTCGGTAACTTCGTTAAAAAATGCGGAAAAAAAACGAGTAAATTGGGGAAAAAATAGAAATTTCGCTAAAATTATCCGTTTTCGTCCCTTTTTTCGGTAATTTTGTTATAAAATGAGGAAAATAAACGAGTAAAAATGGAATAAATAAATATTTCGCTAAAATTATCCGTTTTCATCACTTTTTTCGGTAATTACGTCATTAAATGAGGAAAATAATCGAGTAAATAGAGGAAAAAATTAAAAATTTCGCTGAAATTATCCGTTTTCGTCCATTTTTTCGGTAATTTCGTGATAAAATGATGAAGAAAAACGTGTAAATTGAGGAAAAACATAAAAATTTCGCTAAAATTATCCGTTTTCGTCCCTTTTTTCGGTAATTTCGTCATAAAATGCGGAAAAAAAACGTGTAAATAGAGGAAAAAAATAGAAATTTCGCAAAAATTATCCGTTTTCCTCCCTTTTTTCGGTAATTTAGTCATAAAATGAGGAAAAAAAAACGAGTAAATTGAGGAAAAAATAGAAATTTCGCTAAAATTATCCGTTTTCGTCTCTTTTTTCGGCAATTTCGTCATAAAATAAGGAAAAAAAATAGAAATTTCGCTAAAATTATCCGTTTTCGTCCCTTTTTTCGGTAATTTCGTCATAAAATGAGATAAAAACGAGTAAATTGGGGAAAAAATAGAAATTTCGCTAAAATTATCCGTTTTGTCCCTTTTTTCGGTAATTTTGTTATAAAATGAGGAAAATAAACGAGTAAATAGAGGAATAAATAAATATTTCGCTAAAATTATCCGTTTTCATCCCTTTTTTCGGTAATTACTTCATAAAATGAGGAAAATAATCGAGTAAATAGAGGAAAAAATTAAAAATTTCGCTAAAATTATCCGTTTTCGTCCCTTTTTTCGGTAATTTCCCCATAAAATGAGGAAAAAAAACGGGTAAATAGAGGAAAAAATAAAAATTTCGCAATAATTATCCGTTTTCATCCCTTTTTTTCGGTAATTACGTCATAAAATGAGGAAAAAAATCAAGTTAATAGAGGAAAAAAATAAATTTTCTCTAAAATTATCCGTTTTCGTCCCTTTTTTCGGTAATTTCGTGATAAAATGATGAAATAAAACGAGTAAATTGAGGAAAAAAATAGAAATTTCGCTAAAATTATCCGTTTTCGTCCCTTTTTTCGGTAATTTCGTCATAAAATGAGGAAAAAAATGAGTAAATTGAGGAAAAAAATAGAAATTTCGCTAAAATTATCCGTTTTCGTCCCTTTTTTCGGTAATTTCGTCATAAAATGAGGAAAAAAATGAGTAAATTGAGGAAAAAAATAAAAATTTCGCTAAAATTATCCGTTTTCGTCCCTTTTTTCGGTAACTTCCTGATAAAATACGGAAAAAAAACGAATAAATTGAGGAAAAAAATAAAAATTTCGATAAAATTATCCGT